>CAKNYM010048140.1:104385-133798 GCA_932195095.1 Andricus curvator | reverse complement strand
TTGCTTACAAAATCAAATATTTTGTTGAAAATTCATGTTAGCATGTAGGAAATTGAAGTAACAGGTTACAAATTCAACTGTTTTATTGAAATTTTGTTTATTTAGTCTCAAACTATAACTTGGGGTATCAAATTGTTGCAGATATTTTAATCTAAGATTTCAACTCAATATGATTCGCTTTAGAAGATCAATAAAAATTAATGAGCACAACTTCAGGGCGTACTAGCATCAGTATGCAAAACAGAATGACAAGAGTGCGTTTATGAAAGTAGACCGCAGAAGAAAGCGGTTTTTTAATGTTATTCTGAGCACAGAGATTTATTTAGAGTTTAAAAATAATTACTGAAATAATAAAGTGACTGATGGCGTTAATGATAGTACATGTGTTCAAAATACACCCACCTCGAGGAAGTTGTATATATAACTAAAATTTCAGACATCATGGGTTTTCGAAGCTCTCATTCATTTTAAGAATTGAACTCGGTAGTTCAGGTGTTTAAAATATACTTTCCTTGGGAAAGTTGTGTTCGTAACAGAAATTTAAAACACCTTGATCGGTTTTCGGAGGTCTTGTCATTCTAAGATTTAAATACGGAAAGCCAAATCGGATTAGTATTATGCCCATTGTCCCTATTGATTTTATTATGGTGTTTTAAGATTCCGATTGTTTCTCTATGTTTTCTTGAAAAACCTTACTCTCATGTTCCTTTACACGTTGACTTACCGCGCTCCCGGTTTCTCCAATATAGACTTTGCCACAAGAACAAGGGATTTTATATACTGCCGGATCACTGAAAGGTTCCTTTTTTATCTTTAGAGTTGATTAGAAGTTGTCCTATTTTCGTAGGTGGTTTAAATATGGTTTGGATGTTGTGTCTGTTGAGAATTCTTCCTATTTGTTCTGTGATACCTTGAATGTAGGGTAGGATGGTGATCGTTTTTCTCTCTCTTTCTTTAGTACGTTGTGTTGACTTGTTTTTTGAGTGTATTTTATTATTGCTTTATTAATTTATTTATTTGTGTAATCGTTTTATATTCGAATTTTTGAAACATTTTGTAGTTCCGTTCATAAGTTATCTTTATCTGTTATGGAGACAACTCTGTATACAAGGGAGTTGAGGACCGATTGCTTTTGAGATGGGTGGTGGTGGGAGAACGCATGTAGGTATCTGTTTGTATGGGTAGGTTTTTTGTAAACTTCATGTCCTAATGTGTTATCAGATCTTTTGTAAACTAGTGCGTCCAAGAAAGGCAATTCTTCGTTTTGTTCAATTTCCATTGTGAACTGGACATTATGGTGTATTTAATTGATGAAATCAAAGAACTTGTGTAGTTCATATAGTCCATGTCTCCAGATGACAAAAGTGTCGTCAACGTAACGGCACCAAAATTCCGATTTAAGCTTGGATTGGTTGACAATTTTAGTATCTAGATTTTCCATAAAGATTTTGGCTATTACAGGTGAGATTGGAGATCCCATTGCTGCTCCTGAGGTTTCTTTGTAGAATTGGTTATTGAAAGAGAAGTAAGTATTAGTGAGACAGTGTTCTATCAAAGGTGTGAACTTGGAGACGAATTTTGCAAAGGATTTAATAATATCGATTGTATCAGAGATTGGTACTTTTGTAATGAGAGATACTACGTCGAAACTCACTAAGATGTTTTGGGGATGAATGTGAATCTGCTGTATCTTTCTGAAGAAGTCAAAAGAGTTTTGGACGTTTGTGATAGAGTTTCCTGTGAAAGGATTCAGTTTTTTGGCGAGAAAGTGTGCTAGGTTGTAAGTTAGTGAGTTTATTGCGCTGACGATCGGTCTGAGTGGGATGTTGTTTTTGTGGATTTTTAGGAGTCCGTAAAGTTTTGGAGAGATGGGATTAGATTATATTACAAACCGATACCTACATGCCTCCTCCCACCACCACCCATTTCAAAAGCGATCGATCATCAACTCCCTTGTATACAGAGCTGTCTCCATAATAGATAAAGATAACTTACCGAAGGAACTACAAAATATTAAATAAACCCTAATACAAAACGATTACACAAACAAACAAATTAATAAGGCAATAAGAAAATACACTCAAAAAGCCAGTCAAATTCAAGTTATCACAGAATAAATGGGAAGAATTCTCAACAAACACAACATCCAAACCATATTTAAACCACCTGCGAAAATAGGAAAATTTCTAAACAACTCTGAAGATAAAAAGGAGCATTTCAGTGATCCAGGAGTATATAAAATCCCTTGTTCTTGTGGCAAAGTCTATATTGGAGAAACCGGGAGGGCGGTAAGTCAACATGTAAAGGAACATGAGAGTAAAGTCAGGCTAAAACATTTCATGCAATCAGCAGTAGCTGAACATCATATCGAAACAGGACATAGAATTTTATTTGACAAAGCAACCGTCATCGCAAAAACGTACAATACTTTTTCCAAGAAAACATAGAGAAGCAATCGAAATCATAAAACATCCTAATAACATGAATAGGGACATTGGATATAATACTAATCCGATTTGGCTTTCCGTCCTTCCGGCTTTTTAAAAAAGACTTGATTGGCCAATCAGGTTCGACCAGTCCCCACCGTGCGGCGCTCTGGCCAATCACAGCCATCGTAGAGAATACATATGAAAGAACAACATAACCTGAAACTTCAGTTTCAGGTCAGCCCTGAAGAAGTGAACTGCAATGTTCACGAAACGTCGGCAACATTCATAAATTCACATACGATTGAAATCCGAAAAAGCTTTGAATTTTTAATTTATCATAATGAATCATCGTGAAAGCATCAAATCTATCACTACTAGGTTTACTTTTCGGGTTAGCTAGATCTTCGAAAAACGGTTAAAAAATCTTAAAGTTCTATCGTGAACTCATCTTCCTCGGGCAAAATGTATATTGAGCACCTGGATTACTAGATTCACTTATTAAAATGACAAGGCCTTTAAAAAATTGTTAAGGTAACTAAATTCCAGTTCTGAATGCCTTGCAATTGAAGATTTTCGAAAAACATTCCTTTCTGCCAAATGTAAGTCCTGCAAGTCGATAATCGATCCTCGATCGAGATTTACTGACATTTTCAAACAAACATGCACAACCTCAATAATCATAAATTCAAATAAACGGAGCTAAGTAAATGATTTTTTTTCTTCAAAATTATATTGAGAATTCAATTTCAAACGGTTTTTATTATTCACCATTCATGTGAAAGGTTTGAATAATTTCATAATGTGTTGAGTAGTTAAAATGTAATGAGAAATAATTGATCTCGAAATTTGAATCAAGTTGATCACGAATATAGATATCAAAACGTTGCATCCTTTTGATCCATTTGCCGTATCAACTTGATACCTGGCAGAGGCGCATTTAACGGGCAGAAAAAGAGACGTTGCTGACTGGACTCCCAGCAGAAGGGCCCCCTTCCAGCAGGAAGACCCCAGGGCCGCCTTTTTTGATTCTTAGTATAATATGGGCCTCTCAAAAAAATCGCTTACTAGGCCTTTTTTTTCTTGAATCCGCCATTGATACAGCGTATTTTGGTCCAGAATAAGCATCTTTACTAGCAAGTATTTTTTCGTTTCCAAATTTGAAGTTTTGATAATACCACCAATCAGCTGAACCCCGGGACATTTCATATGTATTGTACAAAGTGCATTCTTTCATGACAATTTCCGTTTTTGGACGCTTAAATAGCTTTGCAGTAAATATAGGTCCACCTGGCATTGTTACAAAAATGCGATTGCTCCGATCGAAATTAGTCATTCCAACATGGAAATTTTCAAAATATCCAGCTGTATACAAGCGTTTTTCTTCTATACGCACATAAGCCTTGTCTGGACCATGCTCGTAAGGATTAGGTTCAGGACGAGGGCTCATCAGATAGTTGAGTGGGGTAACTGGAGTATAACGTTCGTTGTCTGATAAATGTATATAAGCGAAATGATCTCCAGTGTTTCCATCACCTTTCATCCAGTCGGGTGGTCATCTTTCTTCTACGTCCGTTCCAAGAAGGGCTCCATATCGAGAGCCATCCGTCATATACATTGTGATGCTGTGTGGAGGCACACATGGAAACGGCTCTCGGTCTGCACCTAATTTTTTAAGAAAAAAATGTATATTCATGAAGTACTGGTACACTAGTTTTCATTTCCTAGTTTTGTTCAAATGCCCAAAGAAAAGTTATACAATTTTAAGTAAAATCGATTATTATTTTTGAACCGTGTCCCGAAAACTGTTAAGTTTCTCATGGGCTATTATCAACATGGGGAAAAAACAGCTTCTTATCAACCCATGTGCGCACACCCCATTTTATCTACGTTATTCATTTACATTTTCAGTTGAAACAAAAATTTCGTAAAAAGACACGAATTTTATCTAAAAAATATAAATTTTCAACGGAATAAAATATTGCATGCAACATATGCGCGTTATGGGCGCTTTACGCCACCTATTATTTCCCTGAAATCAGGGTTATGGGGACGGCGACTGGCACTTTTCACCGCTAGGGTCGCTAGTGCGCGTGGAGATACACAAGATGACGGTTCCAACGGTGGTAACGTCTGCTATTCGAATTATATCAGTC
Source organism: Andricus curvator (assembly GCA_932195095.1). Lineage (NCBI taxonomy): Eukaryota > Metazoa > Arthropoda > Insecta > Hymenoptera > Cynipidae > Andricus > Andricus curvator. The sequence continues at coordinate 129,216 of CAKNYM010048140.1, read as the reverse complement.
CTGCCTAACGCAGTGTTGAGGTGTTAGCTTAAAGGACTATTTTCGAAATACCAGGTGTGTATGCGGCCATTGGGTGTAAAAATAGAGAAGCAAGTCGCTTTCCAAATAACAAAAAACTAAGGGAACTGTAGATAATGCCTTGTACCTGCTTACAAGGTATATCTCCACTCACGGTGCTGCCCTCTAAGCTGAGCTTGACAAATCGCCGTCCCCATAAAGCATGGAGAGTGCAGGAAGTGCTGCTATTTGTATGCCTACTCGCCGAGTTCCAAGTGCCGTTACATAACCTTACTTTCTTGTATGAAACCGTTCTCCTGAACACTGCAGATCGTGGAAACGTTTGTTTTTTGACGCAGATATAAAGTCTTGTGACGAATATGGCCGAAATGGGAAAAAGTGGCGGTGAGGAACTGTTGCGACAGGAGCAGTCATGACTGGTTGCGTCAAGCAGCTCCAAAAGCCCATAACGGACATTTGTTGCATAAAGTATCGTGTGCATCAAGGTTTGTACGTCTTTATACGCCTCGCGTGTTTACAGGACTCGTCTCCGGCTCGCACTTCGCGCTCTCCTACGACGTGTCCTGAAAACATCACACTCAGCTATAAAGACTCACTTACAACACTTCGTGCACAATGTACTATTAAAAAAATTAATGTAGCAGACAATATATTCAATGAAATTCAAAAGGCTTTATATCCCTGAGTTTTCTACTAAAAATATATATTTTCTGGTGAAATATCAACAATTACATTTTTCGTTGGAAATTCATTTCTTAGCTTGAAAATGCAAATATTCTGGGTTGAAAATTCCTCTTTTTGATAGAAAATTAAACTCTTTGTTTAAAAATTCATCTGCTTAGTTGAACTTGAAAAATTTTTATTTGAAATTCTAGGAATTTAAAGCGGTTTGAATTTTATTTCATATAGCGTTTTATAAAGTCCGAATTAGAAACATTTTTGGCTGAGAATTCAACTACTTTGTTGACAAGTAATTATTTCAATTGAAAATTTGACAATTACATTTTCAGTTTTCAAATTTGTTTTCTTTAGTTACAAATTCAACTATTTGGTTAAAAATTCATGATTTTTGGAAGAAGCTTAATCTTCTTGGTTGAAAGTTCATCTTTCTTGTTCATGGTTCAACTATCAGGATCGAAATTTAATTTTTTTTATAAATCAACAATTTTATCAAAATGTTATTTTTTTGGGTTGAATATTGAACGTTTTGGTAAAAAAATAAAATTATTGAGTCATCTATTTTGTTGAAAGTGCAATATTTTTATTTGAAATGTTAGGAATTCAAAGCGTTTTAAATTGAATTTTGCATATCGTTTTATATATGTAGTCCGAAATTTAAAAAATTTGAGGCCCTAATTTCTTATGCGTATTTTATCAATTGAAAAAAATCTTTACGGGTTCCCGAGATATGATTATAAATTGGCAGCAGTTTCAATTTTTATTGACTTAAATTGAAGACAAGATTTCAAAGATTGCATAATAATGTTGGATTTGAGTTGAACAAACGTTATCTTTGCTGAGGCTTCAATTTTTATTTGAATTTACAATCATTCAAAGATGACTAAAATAATGTACAAAAGTGGTATGATCGGCAATTGAATTGCAAATCCGGGAATTTACTTCTAATCGAAGGAAAAAACAAGTTTCCATTATTTTAATAATTTTGGTCAATTTAGAAAAGTGATTACTACTTTATCTATAGTTACAGGGCATATGAGCGTGTTTATTAGGTTACGGATTTATTTATTATTTTACGGTTTATAGATCTTAGATTTTTCAGATTATCTTAGTTTACTCTAATTGAATTATAATTTATTATTGTTCAAGAGTACTTAGTTTTGTTGACATTAGTTAGTAGTTGTTCTCATGCATCCAGAGAGTTTTTATTGCAATATGAAACTGAGAATATATTTTTTAAGATATTTAATATTAATGCACTTATTTGTTCACGTGCAACTATCATTTAATGCACTTGACTTAACCTAGAAAATTTAACAATTTTACCGTGAAAACCCGAGAAATGACCGCTTGCTTTTTATTAATTAAAAAGGGAGATTATGGGGCGATTTAAAGAATGTAACGCTCTTTGAGTCTGATTTTGTACATTTTTAAATATATCTATACTTTACGAGAGACAGAATTTGTACTTTTTTCGATTATAAGAAAAACCTTTTGCAAATTTGTTGCTCTGTGAGATTTGTTTCGCTGACTTAAGTTTGATAATCGAACTGATAATAGCCCGAACATACAGAAATACATGGAACAGATAATTCTTTTGATGGAACGGGATTTTTTTTAAAGAATTATAATTCGGATTTGGAAGAAAGGAATTTTTTTTTAAGAATTATAATTCCGATTTAGAAGAAAGGAATTTGAAAAAATTCCCTATTCCAAGTCAGAATTCGTCACAATTTAATAGTTCCCTCTTCTAAATTTTAGATAAAGAAAGTATTTCAAGCAGTTTTTAGAGTAGAATTAGTATTTCAAAGAAGAAATATTGCTGAAATATTTTGTTACAAACTAATCTTTTTGGTTGAAGATTCATGAATTTAATTTGAAATTTATGTATGTTCGAAAATGTAACTGCTCTATTGAAAATAAATTAATCTATTTGTTTAAAAATTTATCTACATTACGGAAAAATGGTCTTTTTTGTAAAAATTAATCTTTATGGTTGAAAATTCATTTTTTTGGCATAAAATTCAACTATTCCAGTTGAAGATTCATCATTTTAGTTGAAAATTCCTCAGTTTCGTTGAAAATTATTATCTTCAACTGAAAAGTTAACTATTCCATTTTTAGTTGAAAATTGATTTTTTCGGTGTCTTCTGGCTTACTTTAAAAACGGAAAAAGTTACAGCATTTTATCCAGAGAAACAATGCAAAATTAATTTCCTATAAGAATGTGTATTTTTGACCTAAAATTCGAAACTTGTTTCAAAGGTCTTCAAGGGCCAAAGGTTTTGATTTTTTTTCTAAATCACAGCAATTTTTTCTCAGTTCAAAAAATTATTATATACTTACGCCTCTGAGCGATTTGCATTGGCAGTCCTGGTAAGAAGTTGTACTGTTGTGGTCGTGGTGTATCTATATCTGTAAAATATAATATGGAGATTTTTATTCAAGAACTTTTTTAACGAATCTCAAAAATTTGCTACTGTTCCAAACTAAAAATAGCTTAAATGCAATCCCAAAGTCAGGTAGAATTAACCAAGGTACCAAATTTCGGTGGAGCAAAAATATATTTTGAGAATACAGACACACTGCATCATGTTTACCAGGACCATCTGACAAACTTTGGAAATTATCTCCAGATAGTTCTTGCACTATGGGGGTCCAAACATTCGGTTGCACTCGATTTCCCTCCCGGGGTCAAAAATCTGTCCAAATCGGGTGGAGGACTCAGTTGCGTTCTATCCGCTCCCCTCACCTAGAACTTGGTTGATGCGAAGGAAAGGGGACGGGGTGACAAAAGGTTGATCATGGAATCAAGTGAGTACTTATGTTCATGCACTTGCTTACATTGTGGCGGAATGTCATTTTTGTTTAAACGTGTTTAAATTCCCAGGGTGAGTTTCCCACTAACGAAATTCCGTGAGCGTAGAATGACTATTTTCAATTGAGCCAAGGAGTGCTGGAAAAGGGCGGCTAGGTTTCCTAGACACTTCGTTGAAAGAAAGATCTTGTAAATTAAATGCTTTGCAACTCCATATTTTCAAAAATCAAATACCATTATTATAATTTATTCATCATTTATTTTGTTTCGTTAAAAACTCGATTATTAAGTTGAAGATTTAACTATTTTTAAAAAGATTTGCATTTTTTAAAAGTAGTTTTCTCAACTGAAAATTTGACTAATACAGTTTCGGCTCCAAACTAATCGCTTCTATTGAAAAATTCAACTACTAAATTGTTCATTGAAAATCCACCTTTTTTTGTTGAAAATTCAACTAATTGTTTGAAAGTCAATCTAATTGTTCGAAATTCAATCTAATTGGTTGAAAGTCAAAGTAATTTGTAAAACTTTGTTTCATCGGTTTAGGACCGTTTCTTTTTTGGTTTAAATTAATTGTTTTAACTGAAAATTTAACTGTTCCATTTTTGGTTGAAAATTCAACTATATGAAGGAATATTGAACTACCTTGTTGAGCATTGATTCTATTGACTCAAGTTGTAGCTATTACATTGAAAATCAGATTCTTTTATTAGAAAATTAATTTTTCGTTTGAAAAATTAGCTATTCTAATTTTGGTTGTAAAATTAATGTTTTGCAACTCTATATGTTCTAAAGTCAAGAATCTTCAATAGTAATTCTTTAAAATTGTAAAACTTTGAATTCCAAAACAGAAAGAGAATAGTAGACATAAATAAAAACAGGATACCAAAAGCTAAAATGTATTCAGTAATTTTTATAAATGTAACGCTAATATTTATACAAGTTTGAAGGAAATAATTTTGCATTGCACAGACTTCTGCCAGGAGTGTGAGAGAGTACGAGGACATAGAGTAGTTTTATGTGTCTGCAGAGCACAGCTCTCTCATCCACAAAGATATCTCAGGGTTGTGGAGAAGAGCAGAGAAGGAAACGAGGGGCAGTCGATGGCTACTCTGACCGCGCGAGGAAACTCAAGTGCATTGAACAATTCGACCTTCGATTTTTAGTCGTCGATCCCCCCTCCGCCCTCTGTGTTCAATTTCTGGAAAAAGTGATTTCTTATTTTACTCGCATCGGTTAGCATTAATCCGCGCCCCCGGGCTTTTGAAATTAACATGTGGTTTAGAATGGGAAACGCTCGGTTTTCGAAAAAATGAAAAGAAGAACTACTTCTTATTAATTTTTTGTAAATTAATGCGTAGTCACGTCTTAACAAATGTTCACGGAATAATTTTCACCCAATAAGTTAATTTTGGTGCCCCTAACCCCCTTGCATTGTGATCGGAACTAACTAAAGATAATGTTTTTAGAATATCCTCTGAATTAATTATCTATAGTCTATCTATCTATAATCTATAGTCACAAATTTCCGCGCATTTCTCAACTAATTGAAGTTTTTTAGAACAATTACTATCTGCTTAAACAATTTTTTCTTGGCTGTAAATCGTAAAAAGTTATTATTTCTCGGGATCAAATGTATTTTGCTATGCAAAGGCGGGAAACTTCAATTTAAAATAGTGAATAGATTTCTGAACTTTCTCCGTTCAAATAAGGTGAAGTCACTTAAAAGTGATTATTAGGTTAAAGACTCATATTGTAAAAAAAGTAGCTGGTGAGCCGCGGGTCCCCCGTGGTCCCGGACCCCCTGATTGCAGTCAGGCCAGCCACCCCTTCGTGGGGGCTATGGGATAAATGCTTTGTTTGTTTGTTTTTATGTAGGCGGGAATACCGTGAGGTCGTCCTGGCACTCAAGCTATAGAGCCTATTATGCCACACCCTTGTTTATTTTCAGGACAGTACTCCGAATCCGGCCACCTTCACCGACTATTTTTAGATCTTGGTGGAATTCGGTGTTTGCAACGTTCTGGGAATATACCTCTCAGATGCCAGGCGTACGAATCGCACAGTCAGTGATGCTCTTCTGTGCTACAGGCAAAGTGATCCTAACCCACCCTGCCATTCAGCAGCCTCCTTATCAGGCCGCAGATGGAGAATACCGCCAGGGTAGTATGGCTGGAGCGATCCCTCTGAGGTCGTCAGTTTGATGCACATATTCGAAGCACTGTTCTGATGTGTTATGCAGATGTGCGTGTGTTCATTACTGGAAATCGACTAGCGATTACCGAGCGTGAGTTCACCGCAGATGCCTCAAGCGCAAGGCCCCGGAAGAAGTACATAGAAAAATTTCCATTGGTACCAGCTCAGGGGTCGAACCCCACTCCTCCTGCACGGAAGCCTCACGCTCTATCGTCTTAGCTACCGACGCTCTTCGGAATGAGTGATACAGTTGATGAATTTGAAGAATAATTTTTCTAACTCAACACATTTGCCAAGAGTTTCAACCATTTTCATTTGTTTAAACAATTATTTCCCTTTTAATCGTATAACGTTTTTTTTTCTGAAGTTAGTGACACAATTAACGAATGATAAAAGTAATATTTTTGTTTGGGATATTTTGCAATCTTTTAAACAATTTTCATTTATGTAAACAATTTATTTTATTCTATGATTCGTGAAAAGTTATTTTTTTCTGAAATTAATGTCACAGATAATGAATGTTCAGAGTGATATTGTTTGTGAAAGATAATTAGCATCTGTTTAAGAAATTCATATCACTTGCTTCTCCTTTCTATTGCCAATTATGTTAAGTTAGAAATATTATTCTTAAAATTAATACACATTTTTTACATACCACTGATATTTTGCATTTTTTGGGAAATTTCCGGGCTCAATATGAAGAGTTTGGAGGCGTCAAGATTGAATGTTATCAGGTGAAATTTATTCCCTGAACATTCCTTAAGACATTTTTATCTTTGATGTACAAAAAGTTAATAAAAAGTACTTCTTTTTCCATTTTTTTCAAAAACTGAGCTACTTCCATTTAAAACTCCATGTTCGTTTCAAAAGACAGATTAAAAAAAAAGATTTCTTTTTCCGTGAAACAAACAAATTGGGGGGAGGGTATAGTGGTCGCCAAAAATCGAAAGTCGAATTTTCACGGGTATAAATTTGGCTGTCCCTATTTTTGCACTGATTCAAGGCTTTTTTTATATATCTAAAAATCATAAAGAAACGCCATTCCTAAAAATAAAAAAAAAATAAAATTTGTTGTAAAATGAAAAATGGTTAAAATAATTTTTTTTTAATCGCTTTCCCATCTTTAACTTTATCATTATATTCAAAGTCAAGATTATGTACTTATCGCTTGACCTACCTAGTGGCAAGCATTATATATATAATTCCTAGGGATTAGGTATAATGCCTGAAGTAAAGAAAAAGCGAAGGGAAGACAGAAAAGTCTGGGGGAGAGGATCACTGGTTTTGCCATAAGTTATCATAGATTTCCACAAATTCCAATAAATTACAACAAATTTCGTAAATTTTTATGTATTTCCAAAATTTATAGCAACAGGTTTTTTTAATGTATAAAAACGGTGATCTCGGGTTTACTTTAAAAATGGAAAAAGCTACAGCATTTTATCCAGAGAATAATGCGAAATTAATTTTGCTCTAAGAATATGTATTTTCTGGCATACAATTCGAGGCTTATTTCAAAGGACGAATCAAAAAATTTGCTATTGGTCCAAACTAAGGATAGCTCAAATGTTAACCCAAAATCAGTTAATATTAATCAAGGTACCAAATTTCGATAGAGTAAATATATTTTGAAAATCTAGATACCCTGCATTATGTATGTTTAGAGTATTAGGTTATTTGGACATCAAATAGTCCATTGACATGATTGGAAATATAGGATTTTTGCTTATGTATACATAAAAATAACTTCAAACAGACAATGCGTAAAAAGTCAACCGAAAAAGACTCATGAAGAAATTTCATGAAATGTTCATCTTTCTCTCTATTACTTCATGTAATATTATGAATGCGTTCCTTATGTCTTTTAAACTTTCTGCAAACACGGTTGACCCAGTGGAACCTACATTTTTGAGATTTTTGTATACTAATCTAGCATTTTTGAAGTTATACTCAGTTGTAGCATTTTTTCAATACAAATATCCGCTATATCCCGTGTGGAAAAATTTCTTGGCGCTGGCCGGGCGCTGGACAGACCATCTTGTGTCTGTTCAGACGCTGGACAGACGGTCTAATAGCGCCGCTGGCCAGAAGTGTAACGCCCTAACCATGAGATGGTCTAGATTAGATGGCGCTAACAGCCGCTGATCAGCTCGTCCAGACTAGACCAGCTAATCAGACGCTGGACAAACGTGTAACGCTTTTACCATGCGATGATCTAGATTATACCATAGAAAAAGTGAATTCCAGTTTGTTTTATTCGAGTGGAGTCTCCATTGTAGAGTCCCTCCAGTTCTGTCCTCTTCTTTGATCGCAGCAGCCGGTACCCTTCCCAATCCTTCCTTCCTCTGCGCCAGGTAAGTATGCTACTATGCTTTGCTTCGCGTCTACTGCTCTCTTAAACACTCGACGCGTTATTTCTATTGCGAGAGAGGCGGCGCGTCGCGCCCTGGCGGTTTTCTCCCGAACTACCAGCTCAGAGCGGCATGATTCAAATGAAACCGGCATCAGTTTAGTTTTAAAGTTATATGAACGTAATTCTTCTAAGACTCATAAAAAGAATTCAAAAATATTTTTGAATATATCAGATGTGTCGAAAAATAATCTAGAAAATTGTAAAGACAATTTTGTTATTTTACAGAATTTTATAAAATATCTCAAACTTGTCTCATCAAAACATCATTGTCTTATCTCAAAACTTGTTGAAAATCTTGCTAGAAATAAATTCAGTACGATGTAAAGACATAGATATATATCTGCCTCTCTGGTATTTTGTAGGTTAGGTTGCAATTTGACAAAAAATCAATTTACCTTATCTGATAACTGTATATTATATTGATCGGTCAATGACGTCAACAGAAAACGATCCTGCACACTTTACTTCGAAGTTTTCCCAATCATGTCCGTCTGTTGAGGATCACACCAGACCGTCACGATAGCACTTAGATATTTCCAATCCAGATCGTCTGAGTGGGGCCAAGCCAGACCGTTTCGACGACGCTTTGAAAATTTTTCAATCGAGTCCGTCTGAGAGGGCCAAGGCCAACACCCTGTCAGACCGTCTTAAGTAGACGGTCTAGATTCGGACTAGCCAGCCGGTCTCTCTACTGAAGACTGTCACGAACTAGATGTTTTCAATCCAGACCGTCTGAGAGGGGCCAAGCCAGACCGTTTCGACGACACTTTGAAAATTTTGCAATCGAGTCCGTCTGAGAGGGCCAAGGCCAACACCCTGTCAGACCGTCTTAAGTAGACGGTCTAGATTCGGACTAGCCAGACGATCTCTCTACTTAAGACTGCCACGAAATTTTTCCACACGGGATTGGAATCATCATTTTGGATTTTGTAACTTTCCAAGCCAAATTCGAAATCTGAAACACTAAAAACCCCTTCATACCATGTTTCAGAGAACTATGTAAAAATGTAACAATTTTGACCGCCATATTGGATCCATCATTTTGAATTTTTAACTTTTCGTGTGTGTTTTAAAGCCGGCGATGCCAACACTTTCCTCATTTTAAGTTTCAGACAAGCGTCTGCAAATTTATGAACCCCTTGGTACCAAGTTTTATATAGATGCGACCAAAAATTGATTTTTTGCAACTTTTATTGGAATCTGGCCCACTGTGTGGCTGCTAGCAGAGCTTCAGTTTGGTGCTCTGGCTTCGAACATACGCCACGATGGATGCAGTATTTTCTTAGAGATTATTTTCGAGTGACTTTTAAATGTACAGAACGTTGCATCACTGGAGGGCCAAAAAAGTTCCAGACGCCACAAGAAGCACAAAAATTTCGAGCACAATTCATACGTCCAGCAGAACATCATCGAAGTTATCAAAAGTTACCGGTAAATTACCATAAAAATCTCAAATTTAACAAAGGGCCTAGCCCGTTAAGCATGTCCAAAATGCGCCTGGCTGGAACCAGATTTTTAATTAGCCCTTTTGTAGGACTTTGAATTATAACTTTTTCCCCAGATTTTTGAACCCCCATCACCACCCCCATAGTCATGGTGGCTAAAAATGTGTTTTATGGTTTTTATTATTTTTTTTTTACACATTCATGTAATAGAAAAATCTGAAAACATTTTTGAGGGAAATTCAAATTTTGGAAAATTTTTTTTGTTCAAAAATTTTTTGAGTACGGTTCCAAATTTTTCATACATGAAAGGCCATCTCACGTGCTAACTTTCAGACTTTTGTCAGATTTCTATTAGATGTGGACGGTACTTTTTTAAATAAAAACTTTCACAGGTGGCAAATATCATGGATTATTATTGAAATGCTGAATATTACTTATGGTCACATGCTGTATTTTTTAATGTTTCTGAATGTTTTAACTAATGTGTGAAACGGAAATTCTTTACAAGTTTTGGATTCATCGTCGTCGCTATCCTCATTAATGTTATTACTGGCACCATTTTATGTTGTACGAACAGTTTGTTTAATATTTCCGCTGGTCGAACGATTTTCGACAAATATCGAGCATGGGATAGATAGTAAATTACAGCAGCAGCATGTGAGCAGCAAAACCGATCGTACGATTAGCATTCGCGCACTCGCAGCAATATCGCTTAATTCCTTCGAAACCAATGGAATCAGGCGTGTATTCAACAAAACACTCATAACGCCGACGATTTTTTGAACTTCTTGAGCCAAAATATTCTCGGAATCATTATTTGATTTTAAACGCGATACAATGGTCTCGCAATTTTGCACATCGGAATTGAGACTTTTCCCGACTTTTTTATTTGAAAAGCATGCAGTTTCACTATAATAGCCGATTTCCCTGAGAAAAGCCAGTCATCCATTTTTTCTAGGAGGTAGATTAAGGGGTTATATCTAATTATTTTGAGGGATTTTGAAATTTTTTTTTGGTAATATTGATAAAATGTAATTAACATAGACTGCATGGGATCTATTACTATATGTTTTTGGGTAGTTTTTTATCAAAAAGTTTTAAAAACGGGGGGAGACATGGCCGCTGCCGCAAAACACGTTTTCTTATTTTTATTTGCAGTGAGCATGATAAGTCCGGAACGAATTATCTGAAATCAAAAAACCAACAAGATTTTATCATCATATTCCTATACTCATATCCTGAACGAAGGGTTTTCCAAAATTTTGATTTAAAAAAATGGCGCTGATTTTTCAAAAAATTTCGACTTTTGAGGTTTCAAAAATTCGTTTTTTTACCCAAAAAAATGATTTGTCCAAATAAAAATCGCTTCATTCATGAACTGCGCAGAGGAATATACTTATGAAATCTCGTTGGTTTTTCGATTTCAGATAATCCGTTACGGAGTTGTCATGCTCATCGCAAATAAAAATAGAAAAACGTGTTTTGCGATAGCGGCCATGTCTCCTCCAGTTTTTAAAACTTTTCAATAGAAAAGTACTCAAAAATATATAGTAATAGATCCTATGTAGTCTATTTTAATAAAACTTTATCAACATTGACAAAAAAACTCAAAATCCCTCAAAATAACTAGATATAACCCCTTAAAACCTGCTTTATTAACTGTTTTCTATATTATAATTTATATTTGGCTTTAACAATATGTGTGATTGAAAATTTTTCTCGATATGTTTTTGCATTAAGTGGAAATGGCTCTTCGCAGGGTATGAAGTTCTTATGCCAGCACTTAAAGGATAACGTAGCCAGCTAAATACAGCTGAATCTAATGACTCTCGCCGAGTGAAGAACATTCGTTGGGTTGTTGAAGCAATAAATGACATCATTGAAAGGAAATATCGACAGAGAATAGTCCTTTTGTGACAAAAGGATGTTTCTTGACGTAATTGGAATTTCCTCTTAAAATTTAAGGTCGAGAGTATTTTCATTTGTCTCAACAGAATTCCTTTTGCTGCAAAAATTATCTTTATGCAACTAATTTCACCTAATCTTGCAGCCAAATAATTCTATTTGTGTAAAAAATATATTCACATGGTTCAAAAAAAAACAGGCAAGAGGACGATCCAATACTTCTTTTTCATAAGGGTTGCTACTCACATGCTGCTGCTGTAATTTACTATATATCCCATGCTCGATATTTGTCGAAAATCGTTCGACCAGCGGAAATATTAAACAAACTGTCCGTACAACATAAAATGGTGCCTGTAATTAATGAGGATAGCGACGACCATGAATCCAAAACTTGTAAAGAATTTCCGTTTCACACATTAGTTAAAACATTCAGAAACATTAAAAAATACAGCATGTGACCATAAGTAATATTCAGCATTTCAATAATAATCCAGGATATTTGCCACCTGTGAAAGTTTTTATTAAAAAAAAGTACCGTCCACATTGAATAAAAATCTGAAAAAATTCTGAAAGTTAGCACATGAGATGACCTTTCATGTATGAAAAATTTGGAACAGTACTCAAAAAATGGTTTGAAAATTTGAATTTCCCGCCAAAACACTAAAACAAATTTTTTTTTGGTGTATTCTGATTATTTGTTTCGTACTAATTTTTTTCAGAATTTTCTATTACATAAATGTGTCAAAAAAATAAATAAAAACCATAAAACACATTTTTAGCCACCATGACTATGGGGGTGGTGATGGGGGTTCAAAAATCTGGAAAAAAAGTTATAATTCAAAGTCCTACAAAAGGGCTAATTGAAAATCTGGTTCCAGCCAGGGGCATTTTGGACATGCTTAACGGGCTAGGACCTTTACACAAATTATATATATATATATAAATTTCTATACATTTTAGAAATGATAGCCTGAGCTACTGTGTATGCGTCCAGCAGAACTGTTATTAAAAGTTACCGTTGAATTAATACAAAATTCCATTAATTTCCGTAAATGCTCACATATTCCATAGATTTCTAAAAACACATTTCATAAATTTCTGAAACAAATTTGTTTTTTAAGAAACGGGTTCTTCGAATTTAATTTCAAAATAGGGAAAGCTAAAACATTTTCGTCTGGTTAAGGAATTAAATTTAGATAATTTTCTGAATTCCATCTGTTTAAAGTTTACACTTGTAAAAGAAATAATGTTGCCAGATCAGAAATATTCAGAGAAAAATCGTTAGAGTTAATTAAAATTACAAGTTTTATTCAATTTTCAAAAACTTCGCAGACTAAGGCCATTTAAAAAAAAACACAGATCACTCACTCGTAATTTTAGACATTTTTTAAGATCGTAAGTTCAATGTCTTTTTAGAGTCAATCGTATTATTGATCCGAAATGATCGGACAACGATCTGTCGCGATTGACAGCTACTGGCACACTGTCTTTATTAAACGATAAGGCGCTCATCAACACACTCAAATTGAGAAATCACGTGACTTCAAGCATTCATTTAAATACTGAGGAAATATAAATTAGGATTTAGAAATTGGCGATGTAGATAAATTGTATCACTGTCAATCGTCAAAAATGTCTTAACAACGAAACATCACAACTTTAAACACCATCTATTTTTTGTTAGTTTAAAAAGTTATAATACACTAACTTTTATTTCTAGAACTTGAAGAAGAGACTTGCATTTTCTTGAGCACTGTTGATAATGACGGTAACCGTATCCTCAAAAGTCCTTCATCTGTAAAGTATAATATAGGTATTTTTAATTAAGAATTTCTTCAACGAACCCCAATAATTTTAAATCGGCGACCCCAAAACTCCCATCATAACACACACAGAAACAGGATTTATAAAATTTAAAACATGATCGGTACAAATATCGACAACGTGACATTTTAGAAGATTTCAAAAGAAGTTCAGTTTATTTTACTGGCTGCTAGGTAAAATGCACAGAAAATCAGTAGATTTAACTAAAGTTCTTGTAAAATTAACTAAAAAGTCGTGTAGTATGAATTTTTGCTAGTGGTATTGTAAATAATTAATAATATTTATGGAAAAAATTAATAAAAATTTTCATAAAATTGTACAATTTTTAGAAATTATACTGCTGTCATTTGAAATAACACCATCCATCATGACAAGAATAAATGCACATTACATTTAGCATAATAATCCTTTTTGAATGCATTTTTACATACTATGAAATCGTAGATATAGTGGTGACTCATTTTCATATAATTAAATTAAGTTCATAATCTCTTTATCACATCACAGCATGCAATCACTAAAACAAAAACCTTGCACATAGTTTTGGTTTTGGTCTCTACAACATGTCTGTGAATCTCCAGAATATTTTGAAGCTATTAACAATAGCATTCGATCAACCTCCATATGATTTAGAATCTTCCATAACTTCCTCATAAAAAATTCATTTGATGATTCTCTGTTTGTTGATAGTTATGACGCTTTGAATTTTGAAAATGCCAATGATATTTCAGATCCAGTTCCAGTTAGAGGCAGTGATGATAGTGATATGTTCAAAGCCGAGACAAACTTACAATTAGATTCCGACTAATCTGAAGATGCAGGGATGGGTGAAGAATATAAAAAACAAGCTGCGGAACTTCGGATGTCGGGAAAAAAACGTAAATTAAAATTTGAATCTGTCCAAGTAAGGTGTTAGCGATATAATTCAAAGCGGCAACTATGTATATCGATGGGAAAAACAGATTGCCAACGAAGGAACTCGATTGGAAACGCCAAAGAAAATGTCTGAATATGCATGAAATCAATTCAAAGAAGCTGTTCAGGAAGCAATGGCGGTTCGTAATTTGGACTTTCGGAGGTGGGCTTCAGAAGCTCAAGATGAAGTTTCTTTATCGCCGGATCTATTCGAAGGTTCTGCAAAATGGGTACACGAATTTCAATAAAAGCATCGAATTGTTTTCAGAAAAATAAAAAAATTCATTACACAGTAGTCAATTATTGATAAAGATAAACTGGAGAGAGATGCCAATGAGTTCGTGCAAAAAGTGAAATATGACATTTCGTTGGTTGGAGAAGAGAATGTTGTGAACTCCGATCAGTCAGGTTTCAACTTGGAAATGCACGCAGGACGTACGTTTGCGTTTAAAGAATGATTAAAATAATTTGTAAAAATGTAAAGATTGTTAATGATATTCGTTTCGTTATAAAATGTGAACGTGAATGTTTGTTTGTTACCAAAAAAATGCTTTTATATTTCAATAGCACAATAAATAATACTAACAATATTTAAATTTTTAGAACTTTTTTTTTTAATTTCCGCCATTTTAAATTTGTTTCATCTCATTTATTTTCAAATTTGTACACTATTTTCTCATTTATTTTTCCTTATTCGATGCTAAAACTATTGAACCTTATTCTTCCGGCAAAGAACGAAGAAAAGCATAGCAGAACTATTGAAAAATATCACGATATATTGAAATATATCGCCGCGGTGGTCCCTGTGTATTTTTAGGTTAACGCTGATGACAGATGGGTTAACATAATCTGAAACTATACAGCAATCACTAATACGCATATCAGATATCGGCGTTCATACATCACTGACTCTATTTTTGATAAATTGGCGGTAAATTGGAGTTTAGATTACAATACAAGATTTGTATATTCTAACCGTAAAATTTTCCTAATATTTTAGTATGCATAAATATATTGATATGAGCAAATAACTTATATTTAACTGTGTAAATAACATAAACAATAAAAATATTGTTAAAACTCATAAATTTGCCGACAGAAGTGAAACAGGAAATAGAAAGGATAGAAAAACTGAGCTGTCCTTTTCTATAGACGGTTCTACAATTAATTCTTAAAAAGATATCTAGTTTTAAGTAAATTGAAGTTGTTTGGGGACAAGGTATGGCCAACGGCCATACCACGCTGAAAAACCCAGTTCTCGTCAGATCACTGAAGTTAAGCAGCGTTGGACGCGGTTAGTACTTGGATGGGTGACCATTCCAGAATACTGACTGAGTGCTGTTGGCACATCGTGGGTGTGGTGAGCCCACACTTGTAGTTATTTATAACTACAAGAAAAACCTAGAAACACTACCCGAATCGGGTAGTGTCACGCCTACCCTGAAAGGGAAATGGTTTAATGGTATATATATATCTACCACTTCCTTTCATTAGAAAAGGTTCGATTTAGCAATCACCAATCCCCATCCTTAGACTTGCGTCAAATTTCGGGTACGAAACCTACAGACCTTCTTATTTTGATTTTAGTCACTCTAGAATTTTCAAACACTTACATGTGAAAGTTACTAAAATTTTCGAGCACTTTAATGTTAAATTCCCCATGCGGAAAGTTTACCGCAAACTTGGATGAAGAAGTTTATTAGGTATTTTCACTTAATCGCCAGCTAACTGCAATGCGTCGATTGCTGAGGGAAAATAAATCGACCAAATGCATGGTACTAAACTTGATTTTGATAATACCTTTTTAATAATCATTAATGATTATAATTACTTCCTTATATAGGTTTGAAAAAAAAATAATTCGTTAAAATAAAGAAGTATAACGTGGACATATACATATACATACATATACATAAGTTTTGAACTCTAGGTTTTTTTTTGAAAAAAAAAAAAAAAAATTTGAATTATTTGAATGATTAATTTCTGCATCCTCGCATGCGAAATAATTTTCAAACATACTTATAGTGAAAACATTATTTTTTACGAAGATATTAACAAATAAGGATTACTAGCACGCATTTGGTCCATCGATTGTCCCCCAGCAATCTACGAAGTGAAGTTAGCTGGTGATTAAGTGAACATATCTACCAAATTTTTGTTTCATAATATTTCCGGAACGAGTGGAAAAATTTTCCACCAGATACACTTTATTTTCACACTTAGTGTAGCTTTCGCAAATGCAGTAATCCCGAACCTCTGCTTGGCAATCTAACTTAAAAGAATCAAATTTATGCACCGAATTTGTGAAGAGGTCTATTTTGCCAGCTTCTGCTACACAACCTATATGAGCTCATGTAGCGAAATCTATAGTCATTGCTCCTTCGAAAATCCTGTATAGGAATTTAATTTTTTTGGTTAGATTGCCAAAAAAGAGATTTGGAATTGTTGCCAAAGCTGCACTAAATTTCAGAAAAGTGTAACCAGTGAAATATGCGGTAGGTATTCCTTGGTCCATACTCTCAGTTCTTCACAATCTCATTTTTCCACAAATGGGAATGCGCAAAAAGAAAATATGAACCTCTTAAACCAATTTGAAAGCTGTTATTTCCGGCAACTCACATTTCCTTCTAGTCTTTGCTATAACAGTGATTTTCAAATCTAGTTTCTTTTTGGAATTATGGACGAATGAGTATCTACCAAGGAATATACTATGAGCATAATTTTATTTTATTTTTTGAAATCGATATTTATTTTTTAAATATCCGCTTCTGTGAAAAACATAAACATAACCTAAAATTCTTAATAGTTGTACATTTTCATTTTGTCATAGGGATTTTTCCTTTATCTCAATGTGTCCCGCACCGAAAGAAACGTTCTAACTATAGCACTAGCCTTGAAAATATCGTTTCTGGGTGATAGAAAACCAAATCACAACCTAAAATTTCGTATACTTGTAACTTTTCTAAATTCAAGACTTATCACTGGTCTTATTTTCAAAAAGCACCATTCGATCCATGTGCCAATAGTGCTACTCTGCTCAATCGGTAACGTAATCTTCTTCAAGAACATCGTGAAAAACGCAAGTACCGATCCAGCACTTTCAATAAATATGTACCTGCCCATTATCGCATGATTGTTAATTAACCTTTGACATGCAAAGATTTCTGTAAATAAACGTGAAATAATTTCTTTCAAAGATCTCCCGAAATGTTTCCGCTGTAAAAATTTCATCTGCGGAAATTCTCAAGACGAAACTTTACGTTGTTTTTTTTTTCAATGCACCTATTAACTTTAAGGACCATGGCGACTTTTAAACCCTGTGTCTGTCAAATTTATTTTGGCGAATAAAGTGTGGTAAGTCGAAAATTCGACGATTAATTCGCTAATTAATGTTAAGTATCATCCTTTTGGAGTGCCTAGTACGCGGAAATATGTCAGAATTCATTTTTTATAGCCGCTTCTTTAGACATGAAGTCAGCAAGTGACACTTCGCCCACTTTACCCTCCTCCAGGGTAAAGTCGGGTATACTTTACTCACTTATCAATTACCTAGCGCGACATTACCCCGTACCCTAGCCAATTTTACCCAGAAATAATGATTACCTGCAACACTGGTTACCCCCAGTTTTTTCTATGCTCGCCCACAATAATCTGGCAGTAATGAATAATAATTACATACTCATCTTGGAAAGTTGTCTCAACTATTTCGCTTTGATTTCGACTTTGTCTTTTAATATTTCTCCCATTTCACTCCTTATCTTCTCACTTATCCCCACTCTACGCTTCCTAAACCTATCTATTATCTTCCAGATGTCCCCCTCTGTCTTAAAATTTCATAACTCCTCTTCCAGATCTTTCTCCTTTTCCTGTTCTCTCTTCTTACACATCAATCTAAACCCCTTCCTCATTTCTACGTACTCCTCCCTTTTCGCATTACCCTCTTTACACTTCTTGTACTTCCTCTTCACCTTCCTTTTCATCTTTTTACATTCCGTATCCCACCACGGCTTCACCATTCCTTTTTTCTTCTTTCTAAATACCTTCTTTTGCACACACCCTTTCACCTTCTCTTTCAGATCCTCCCATATCTCTTTCACCGACTCCCCTTCAAAGCGTACCTTTTCTAGCTGCTCCTGATACTTCTCTATCGCCTCTCCTCTACTGCGAATTTTTCCGTCTTCTCCCATACTTGCATATTCATGACCACATAGTCTATCACCGATATCCCCACCTTACTTACATATGTGTATTTTCCCTCTTCGTATCCAGTTGCCATCCGATTCGCCACCACCCAGCCTCTATACTCCATCCAGTCCCTTAAAATCTCCCCCTCCTTATTTATTATCTTATCCTTCGATTTCCTTTCGAAGCTCTCCCCTTCCCTGTAAAGTCCCCCTTCGCTCTCCATCCTCGCATTAAAGTCTCCACCCAGTGCCACCATACCCTCCTCTCTTTCGCCCAGCAGGTCTTCCACCCTTTCTTTAATTCTTTCCATCCCCTCCTTATTGTACACTGTCACAAACTTAGACGTTATCCCTCCTATTTTTATTTCCCTCATTTGCACTTCCTCCCCCTCTTTCTCTCCATGCACTTTTTCCTCTAATCCATCTCTAACCCCGGTTATAATTCCCCCACTGGCCCTTCCTTTCTTCTTCACTCTGACCGCCTCCTGGAGTCTCCACCTATACCCCCTTGGCAGCTTTGGATCTATTCTATCCCATTCCTTTCTTCGCCGATCTCCCTTCTAGCCCTGTCGTACAGCATTCTCTGCACATCCCTTTCCTTTCTCGTCAAATCGTGATCGATGAAAACTCCCTCATCCTGTATCCTATTCTTATTTCGCATTACCCCCAAATTCTCTTCCCAGCTCTCCAACTCCACAACCGCCACTTCCTTCTCCTTCCTCCCCTCCAACTTAATTTTCCCTACCCTGCCTTTAACCCAACCTATGCTCTGTAGCAGCTCTTCCAAGCCCTCCCTTTCTTCTCCACTCTTTAGCTTCAACTTTAGTATTTTAGTTATAAAATATTCAAGCTGGACCAATAAGGAACGCCGTATTAACAGCCGTGTGTGCGTGAATGGGATTTCAACGCAGTGTTATCGAAGCGATCTCAGAGGTGGGGTTAGCGACGGGAGAAGACTACGTTGGAATCCTGCTCACCCACACACGGCTGTTTATACGGCTCTTTTGATTGGACCAGCTTAAATATTGTATAACTCAAAAACTAAAACTTCAACTGATTTTTGAAAGAGGAATTTTTTAAATTTATTTGTTTTATTTTTATACGGCCATATAAGTCCGGACACTTGAGTCTGGGACACCCTGTATATATATATATATATATATATATATATCAGGGTGGCCCAAAAATATACATTTTTTAATTTTCGATCCGCGCCGACGCCAGATCGTTCTCTCGTAGAACCACAGAAATACGTATTTTTTGATTTTGAAATAAAGTGATTTTTTGTACGTTGTGGATTATTTTGAACTTTTCTCCTGTCGTACGAATTAAAATAGAAAAGTTTCAAGAGAACCTGAAAAAATTTAGCCGTGAAGAAGTCAAGAACTTGTAGCTAGGTCTCGGATACGAGATACAAAAATGAAACATTACATCCTTATTTCTATGAGAAATGCATGAATAAATTTCAATGTTTTTGACGAACAGTTCGAATTTCCTATGAACAGTTCCTAAAGATTTCAGACTGAAATATAAAGAGAAAAAGTTTTATTTATGCTATTTAATTTATATTAATTTATAAAGTCGCAACTCAGAAGACTCGAACCCTCAATACTGCTGACTCACCAAGTTTCTAAACATAAACCAGGAGTGCGTAAACACGCG
Organism: Andricus curvator; assembly: GCA_932195095.1. NCBI lineage: Eukaryota > Metazoa > Arthropoda > Insecta > Hymenoptera > Cynipidae > Andricus > Andricus curvator. The sequence goes on along the minus strand of CAKNYM010048140.1, from coordinate 109,158 downwards.
CAGCCATCGAGGCCAAACAAAATAGGTATTATAAAACTTCTAGCCACTCATTCGACGAGCTCGAAGTACACATACGAGCGCTCACACGTACCACTTGGGCGAGCGTGTGTGCGGGCCACGTGGGGCGAACCTACTTCCTAGTTTCTAGATTTGTCGGGTAAGCTCTTGAGTGCTCTGAGAAACTTTTCCCAATCACTCGTAATATTTTTGTAATTATTCACGTAAAAAAGAAGTGATGAACCATTTTAGAATTTTCACATCGAGTTCGTCAATCTTTCTCAAAGTTCGCAGGTTATTTACGAAAATACATAAATATCCGATGAATTTTTCTCATATCCGAGACCTAGCTGCTAGTTCGTGACTTTTTTACGGACAAATTTTTCCCGTGTATAGGTTTGGGCCTGTAGCAGGGAGCGTTATGGTCGAGGCTGCATCTGGAAATCCTAAACCTCTAACAATAAGCCACTTTCAGTTTAATTTAGCTGCCATAAATTCTTCTGGTTCGGAGGAAAGCTGCTGTTGGACTGAAATTGGTCATTTTCACTCATTTTCGTAATTGCTTCAAAACTATGAATTAAAAAATAATTAACATTTTTTCCACAAACCAGTTCTCAATACCTTCAAAAATGTTTCTTGAAAATTTCAAGTTGAAAGATCATATCTAAGGCTCGTTACGAGTCTACAAATATTGAAATTTTATGTAATTTTCGAGATGCCTCAAATTTTTCTATAACTTTGTTGATGTATAAAAATTTGACAAAATTCATCTTTACTGAGAAAAAAAAAGCTTATAAAAGGGTAAATAAATTGACCTTTAATTCTTTTAAAAAAATCGAAGAAGTAGAAAAAGTATACGTTTCAGGTGTTAAACTCCATTAGACACAGAAATTGGACACGACGTATTGAAAATCATTTTATTTCAATATAAAAAATATGTATCTATTTGTTTCTACGAGAGAACGATTTAGCGTCGGCGCGTGTCCGGAAATTCCAAAATGTTTAATTTTGGGAAACCCTTATATTATTGTATATATTCGGTTTCGGTTTCGATTTCTTTGGAATAGAACTGAAGGGCCTATGACAAAGCCACCGAACGCGTCCTCGGGTTGCGGATAGAGGGTCCCTGTACCAAGGATTTCTGCTGAATATGGTTACAATAATTAATAAGCAGTCGCGGACAATTGTCCAGGGATGGTTCCGAAGGAATAACCCCTAAACGGAGGTGTAATAACCGTGCCGAAAGCTGAATGGCACCTGGGTAAGGTGTCTCTTAAACGGTTACTCTGGGATACCGGGCGACCTCTCAGAGTATCAGCCTTATCCTTGCACGCGGGGCTCTACAAGGATGGACGAACCCTTTCCCCAGCTGCTCGTGGGAACAACAATGAAACCACAAAGACACCAAAATGTTGTAGATGCGGTTCAAAACGATCGAACGCGCAGAGCACCCGACAATGGGTCGGCAAACAATGTTATTGGTAAATCACCATAAAAATCTCAAATTTAACAAATTTCCACAAATTATATATATATATAAATTTCTATACGTTCTAGAAATTATAGCCTGAGCTACTGCGTATGCGTCCATCAGAACTGTTATTAAAAGTTACCGTTGAATTACTACAAATTTCGTAAATTTCTAAAAACACATTTCATAAATTTCTGAAAACAAGTTTGGTGTTTAAGAAACGGGTTCTTCGAATTTATTATGATACCTAATTTTATTTATTTATTATGATACTAACCTTCAATTCCAGGACTTGAAGATCGACTGCTTGAACTTGAAGTAGAGTCGTCGATTTGTTCGAGCTGTGTGGATATTGGAGGTAATCCTCGCCTCGAAACAACTTCATCTGTAAAGTATAATATAGCGATTTTTATTAAAGAATTTTTTCAACGAACCCCAAAAATTTGAAATCCGCGACCCCATAATTCCCATCATAAATCGCGCAGAAAAAGGATTTGTAAAATTTAACACATGATCGATAGAAAATATGGACAACGTGACATTTTAGAAAATTTGAAAAGAAGTTCAGTATATTTTACTGGCAGCTGGGTAAAATGCACAGAAAATCAGTAGATTTAACTGAAGTTCTTCTAAAATCAACTGAAAAGTCATGTTGTCTGAATTCGTCCTAGTCGTATGGTAAATAATTGATAATATTTATATAAAAAATTAATAAAAATTTTCATGAATTCGTACAATTTTTAGAAATTATACTGCTATCATTTGGAACAACACCATCCATCGTGATAGGAAGAAATGCACATTACTTTTAGTATAATAATCTGTTTTGAATGAATTTTGACATACTGCGAAATCGTAGATATAATGGTGACTCATTTTCATCTAATTAAATTAGTTTGATAATCTCTTCATCACATCACATCACATATCACAGCATGCAATCACTTACATATATTATCAAACTTTTCACATGGTTTTGGTCTCTACAACATGTCTATACACCTCTAGAATATTTTGAAGCTATTAACAATAGCATTCGACCAAACTCAATATGATTTAGAATCTTCCATAACTTCCTTATAAAAAATTCAATTGATCACTCTGTTGAAAGTTATGATGCTTCGAATTTTGAAAATGCCAATGATATTTCAGATGCAGTTCCAATTAGATTTTGACTAATCTAAGAATGCAGGGATCGATGAAGAATCTAAAAAACAAGCTGCGGAATATTCGATGTCGGGGAAAAAACGTAAATTAACATTTTAATCTGTTCACGTAAGGTACAAGCGATTGAATTCAAAGCGAAAACTATGTATATCGATTGATAAAACAGATTGCCAACGAAGGAGCTCGATTGGGAACGCCAAAGAAAATTTCTAAATATGCATTAAATCAATTCAAGGGATCTATTCAAAGGTTCTGCTAAATGGGTACACGAATTTAAATAAAAGCATCGAATTGTCATATCACATTTCGTTGCGTGGAGAAGACAATGTTGTGAACTCCGATCAGTCAGGTTTCAACTTGGAAATGCACGCAAGACGTACGCTTGCATTTAAAGGACAAGAAAAAGTTTAATCATTGACACAATCAAGTAATTCCATGACTCACAGCTGCACTATTTAGCCTTTAATTTATACAAGTGGTGTTTTGTTATCACCCTTATTAATTGTTTTGCGAGAAAAAGATGGGAAATTCGGACCACAAGTGCAGAAAAACTTGTTCAAATCCGACAATGTCCTTCTTCAGCTTCAAATTCAGGTAAGTTAACGTCTGCTCTCGTGAAAACGTGATTCCAACAAGTGTTCCTCTTATCATCCGACGATAAAAGTACTTTTATTAGATTCGCGGAGTGGTCAAAATTCGAAAAAACTTGAATCAATCATGGAAACAAAAGAATGTCTCAAAGTTCACACTATAACCGCAGGAACGACAGGCAAGATTCAGCCTTTCGATTTGTTCTTTTTCAGGCCTTGGAAAAATGTCCTTCGATATTTCTCCGACATAGCTCTCCACATGTACGATATAAATGTACATTTGCGCAACAACTTCATCAAACACCAAGCACTTATCCATAAACAGTTCTCTTTCCCTCGATTTTCCAATATGATCAAATACGCATGGTATAAAAGTGGTTACATACAAGATGAACCAGTTGAGTTTGAAAATCCCGTGGATTAGCCCTTTAAAAACTGTGTGCCAATGTGTGACTTATGCAGTGACACAGCCGTTATGAGATGTGCATGGGACACAAAATCTTTGTGCATGAAACAGTTCTTCACTGATTACCATTTTTGCAGTCATTAGACGCTTTAAGCTCAGTTCTTCCAGGTTTTCACACTTCGTGTGCTCGCTATTGCGCGCTTCGAGGGCTAATACTATCTTAGTAAGCTTCATCATTATGATCTGCTTTTGGTTTAATTATGTCAGTTTTACAAAAAAGAAGAACTAATTTACTTAAGGTTCTATCGACCTTAAGGAACACATTCTCATCAAGACACTCGCGCTTCGCGCTCTATATTTGGTTTAAACATCATGTAAACCTCGCGCTTCACGCTCGTTTCTGTTCATCGTATAAAAGAAACCCAAAATTTTGAGCGCGCTTGCGGCGCCCGATTTGGTCGTCGCGCTTCGCAACGACCATATGTTATGTTCTTCAGATAAAAATGACTGAATTTGTATTTGATTTAAAATGAACAAGGAAATTCCTTTCCTTCAGCGTATATTTCCGTACCTTTCTAATAAATCATACAGTCGCAAAGATTTTTTCCAACTATCTGAAAAGGGGAGAAAAAAAGTATCTAAGTCGTTTTTCGAACATATATCTTGCTTTTTCATTCATAATCAAACCGACCCCTTGATTACCATGTGATTCACTATCTGCTCCTGACCATATTTAAAAACCGACTTTCAAACCCCCATTTTCTATGTTTCTACTTTCGCCTCCCTTTTTCTTTGTCGCAGGTACACATAAAATATCTAGCTTCCTTACGTGCATAGTTTCTCGTAATTCTTTTATATTAAGATCATTCGCCCCCCTAGCATTCCAGACACCCAGAGTCCATTCATCGCCTGAAACTGGACCCTTACGTTTACCGTGTGTATGCATTTCGTCAATCAAAGTTTCAGTCCATTCCGAGGCTATTTTATTGTTTGTATTATTCATTGTTTAGATTGTACACCCAACTACCACCTTTATGCGCGAAATTTGTTTTGCAAGTCGAAATCATGTCCAAGTTAAGCAGTGATTCGTCGTATGGTGGAGAGTCTAGTTGTAACGTCAGTCCCATCAAAACTTCTGTTAC
>CAKNYM010048140.1:83355-104285 GCA_932195095.1 Andricus curvator | reverse complement strand
CCCCCCCCCCCCCCCCGCCCCCCCCCCCCCAAGGAATGGAAACCGAGAGAGTCGCAATTGGTTGATGTTTTATGCTGAGAAGGTCACAAGCCTTCAGCAGCGTTGTATTAGATAGAAGTTCATATGTTCCGATCTGCCGAATCCCGGCCCACCTCTAAACGAGGAGACAATAACTCTCTTTTTTTTCATACATATACTTATTTATTTATTTATTTCGTCTATTTGAAGCATAGTTCTTGAAATATAAATGTAATCGTCGAATTTTTTTAGAGCAATTATTTTAGTAAACAAAGATCAAAAAGCATTCTGCAATAAAAGTCAGATTTTCAGTCAGAATAAATTGTTTGAATTTTCGAGTATTAAAAGCCGCCGCACATATAATTTTCAAATTTTGAAAAAATGGTCCAAAAATTTTCAAAATGCCCTCACTTTTTAAATTTTCATCCAAAATGGCTGGCTAACGAACTTGACCTTTAGTTTAGGAGACTAAAAGAGTATACCAAAGGCCAATCCAATCGGTCAATTCTTTGAAAAGTTATCGTGCTCACAGACAGACATACACACAGACAGACACATTCGTAAAAACCTGTTTTTTGGGTTCAGGAGGTCTCAAAACGTGGACATTTGACAAAAACCGGGGGGGGGGGTCAAATTTTACATAAATCTAATACCTTCTCTAGATGAGAATGTAAAAAGAACAAAAAATAAAAAAAATAAGTGAAAACTAGGAATAGATACTCGCCACCTCCTAGTTGGTTATTCCTGGGTTCGGCGAAGAGCCAGGTGAGTATTTGTTGACGCCGATAACTCTCGACTGATAATCGTTGGTAATTTCTTATTTATATATGACAATTGTATAATTTCGAGTTTTGCAAATTTGACCTCAAATTTGAATTCCGCAACATTAAAAACTCTTTAGGAGCATTTTAGTATTCGAATCTCTCGACTAATTCTAGTTTGAGTGAAGCAAGACTCATATGACACAGAGGAAGGCGCCATTTTGAATTTTGCGATTTGGATCATTTGTATTCAGCAACATCGAAAACCCCTTAAAAACTTTTTGACTTTCAAATTACACGATTGATTCCAGTTCAAACGTAAAAACCACCCTTCGGAGGCGATGGGTCGTTTCTACCCTTAAATTTGAACCTTTCTTGATATAAGAAAATACATATCGATTATTTTCCATAACTCTACAAATTTGCAAAGGAGAGAGTTGAAAATGATTACAGACACAAAAAGAGGAAAGTTAAGCGACTAGTCAAGGAAAGTAAAGATAAAATCTGAAAAAAAGAAGAGAAGAAATTACAAAGTGACTTTGAAGGAACCATGAAACTATTATAAAAAGAGATGTGTCTGTGTCACTGAGGCTAGAGATTTATGTATCAAGACAGGAGAAGTCCCAGACAATTAGAGAAAAACGATTATCGTACTAATATACAAAAGAAAAGGAGATAAAAGCAACTGGAATAATTACAGAGGTATCAGCTTACTAAGTACCGTAAGTAGAATATACTCAGAAATACTTATTCTTAGGATAATGAAAATTACAGAACAAAATATATGGGAAGTCCAAAGTGGATTTATGCCAGGAAGATCATGTACAGATCGGATATTTAGCTTAAGACAGATCACAGAAAAAAGCTTAAGAGTAGGAAAGAAAGTTTTCTGTGCATTTGTTGACCTAGAAAAAGCATTCAACAGGGTAAATAGAAGTAAACTTTTGGAAGTCCTGAGAGGCGTTAAACAATGATGCGTTATGCCCTCATGGGTGTAGATCTTGAAAAAGGGAAGGTACGTGAGTTAGCTTTCGCGGATGACAAGATTGTTATGGCAGAATCAATCGAGGACTTGCGAAGAATGTTGAGCAAACTGAATACAAGCATGAAGAACATGGGCCTCAAAATTAACGTAAATAAAACAAACGTCATGGTGTTTGAACGAAAACGTGATAAAACAATGTTTTATCGACAGAAAAATAGATGGGGAGTTAGATAGGCGCATAAATGAGGGTAAGAAGGTTATCGGTAGGGCAGAGTACATTCTCAGAAATAAAAACAAATAAAAAAAGGCTAAAATGGCCATACATAATTCCATATTCGTACCGACTCACTATGGGCCAGGCGACCGAAATTTTGGCCAAAATTCAAAAAGTCTACGGATTCGGCTGAAAATAGTTACTCGGGGGTTTTTGGGGTCGCTGATTACGAATATGCAGTCAAAAATTCAATATTCAAAATGGCGGACTCAATATGGCGGCGAAGATTTTGAAAAATATATGGAATCGACTAAAAACAGTTACTCTGGGGTTTTTGGGGTCGCTGATTTGGAATATGTAGTCGAAAATTCCAAATTCAAAATGGCGGACTCAATATGGTGGCAGAGATTTCAAAGTTTCGGCGGATTTAGCTAAAAGTGGTTACTCGGTGGTTTTTGGGGTCGCTGATTATGAATATGTAGTCACAAAAATCAAAATTCAAACTCTTACAAAATGTGTTGCTGGGTTATTGTATGTCCCCATTTCTCTCACGAAATGGGGTGCTGCATCATTGCGAGTCCCCTTGCCTCTCACAAAATGGGGTGATGGATTATTGTGAATCTCCTTGCCTCTCACATAGCGAATGACCAGAGTAGATACATTTGCTTACTAGTCTTCATCTGAAAGTTCTAGGTTATCTAAATAATTTCTAGGACGATCAAGCTCTTCACATTCATCGAGTGATTCATCTTCAATATCTGACTCCGTTTCTGAATCTGGACGGCTAACATTAGTACTTTCATTTGGAATAACGAGTAAATCTTGTACTGCTTTCGGGAGAACCAACTGTTTCTTATAAGATATTCGCGATTTTATACTCATCGTAGAAGCAATCGGATCTGATGAATCCATTGACCTGTTGAATAAATCTTTAAGATTGTTTAATCGACTATTGTTTTTGCTATTATTGCGCCTGTCCATCCTGTAATCTTTGTGACGTTTGCGTGGGTTCAAGAAAGAAGCTCGCGCGCTCGGCTGCTTGAAGCAAATTTTTTCTTTTGCAAGTGAAAACGGGCAAAATGGGGGACATCAGGCTTAAAGTATACATCATAGTGAATAAAATGGTAGCTCATTTTTCTCATTTGGGTGTGAAGTTTTGGAGTGGAGAGAATCGAAAGCGCGCACTTGTGAAAAGTATCCATTGACGACTAGATGCATTATGCATACTATATACTTCTGTATAATGTTTTACAGATATTGCTGTCATTTCGTAACCTTTCAAGGCATATTAAACCAAAAATGTATTTGAACAAATTTATATTAAAAAAATAATTTGAAAATATATTCCTTTTTGTATTATATCGCACATTATTGATTTTACATGATTTCCCATGATTAACACAACACGGATTGATATTAACAATGCATATATATGTAAGAATCGGGTTTTAAGTACTTTGAACTATATACAAAACAATAAATAGTAACCTTTCTTCAAACACCATACTTTGTTTTTGGCCAAAATTTCGGTCGCCTCTGTACTATACGGTAGCAAGACATGGACCTGTCAAGAAAAGGACAGGAGTAAAATTAACGAGATTATCCTCCAAGAATGTGGTACAGAAGAGAGACTAGTTGACATATGGAAAATAAATCAGTTAAGGGCATGTGACACAGTCAAATAACTACATTACCGACCTCACTTTTTCAATTTTCCGAATTTTTTTTTGAATCTAAGAACTATTCGAGGAGGAACTTCGCAAAAAATTATTTTCGAAGAAATTAAAACTGGGTGTATTTTTTGAACCTAAGAACTTTTTTTATAAGTAAAATATCGGCTTCAAACTTTGAGAAATGCAAGAGCCGACAGTAAAGTACGTTTATGTACATCATTTGAGTATAAAAGATGCAAAAAGAAAAATTCCAACTAAATTTCAACTCCGAGATTCGCAATGGGCTCGAAAATGCGAAGTCTGGCGGTCACTAATCGAGGCTCTATCAGCTGGCTCGTCTACATCTGAAATATGGGGTCCACGCTGTCAAAGATTGATGATGCGGTGTTCTTACAATAATATTTGTTAAAAGTTGTGTCCAGCATAAAAGTTGACTGAAATATGTGGTTTCAATGTTGAATTATGTAAGTATGGAAATCGTTATTGGCCTCGTTAGTGGCCGCCAGACTTCGCATTTTCGTGCTCATCGCGAATACCGACCGAACTGGCAACCGTTGTTGACATTTAGTTGGAATTTTTCTTTTTGCATCTTTTATATTCAAATGATGCACATAAACGTACTTCACTGTCGGCTCTTGCATTTATCAAAGTTTGAATCCGATATTTCACTTATAAAAAATCTGCCCGCTTCGCGGGCACATTCTCATCGCGCGCTTCGCGCGCGGCTCGCTTCGCTCGCAAGTTTGAGCGCGCCTAGGGCGCGCAACTGTTGGATCTCGCGCTTCGCGCTCGATCATATATTTGTCTCGCGCTTCGCGCTCGATTATGTATTCACCTCGCGCTACGCGCTCGGGCGTATCTACATCGCGCTTTACGCTCGGTTGCTCTAGATTTTTCAACTTCGTGTTCGACTTCGATGAAAAGAAAAAGTTTGTTTGCAAATATTAGAAAATTATCAAAACCTGTACATATTAAGTGATTGTTAAATTTGTTTTTATTTTAGACTGAAAAGGAACTTTATTTACTCAAGGTTCTATCGACCTTAAGGAACACATTCTCATCCATACACTCGCGCTTCGCGCTCGATATTTGATTTGAAAATCATTTGAACCTTGCGTTCCACGCTCGATTCTGTGCATTTGATTTTTCTATTTTCAATGCTGTTTTTTACGAATAAAACAAAAACTACGCGTCATATCAAAAAGTGAATGATAAGAAATTTGTAGATCTTTTTTGGGTGCACAATTTTGGTGGAATGATCTTTTCTCGTATCTTGCATAGTTTCACAGCAAAATGGAATTTTTGATTATTTTTTTGTGCGATAAAAATTTGAATTTTTTATTTTTCAAAAAATTCAAAAAGTTGTTATGAAAATATTATAGGACGTTCAAAAAGCAACGTTTTTCTCCTCTTGACTTTTTTTCATATCGTGCGTTTTTCGGCTTAAAATGTACATTTTCGTTTGTTTTTTGGAATTTTGAAAATGCTATAACTCCAGTAATTTTTGTTTTATCACGAAAAGTCATTAGAATATTTTGTTCGTCATTTTGCGTACTACTAATAACCATACATAGAATTTTTAAATCTTCAAAAAAAGTGGTCTCAAAAATTTTCAAAATGTGCTCACTTTTTGAATTTTCATCCAAAATAGCTGGTTAACGAACTCGTTCTCTATTTTTCGGCCATAAAAAAGTGTGCCAAAGCTCAATCAAATCTGATCATTTTTTCGAAAGTTATCGTGGCTACAGACAGACAGACAGACAGACAGACAGACAGACTGACAGACAGACAGACAGACAGACTACAGACAGACAGACACCTTGGTAAAAACCGTTTTTTCTGGCTCAGGGGGTCTCAAAACGTGGAGATTTGATGAAAACCGACTATGTCAAATTTTACATAAAACCAATACCTTCTCATTAGAATGAGAATGTAAAAAAGTTCTTAGGTTCAAAAAATACACCCAGTTTTAATTTCTTCGAAAATAATTTTTTGCGAAGTTCCTCCTCGAATGAAGTACGTAAACGTAGTTTATTGTCTTCTCATACATTTTCCAAAATTTCAGCCCGATATTTTATTCACAAAAATAGTTCTTAGATTCAAACAAGAATTCGGACATTTGAAAAAATGAGGTCGGTAATGTAGGTATTTCACTGTGTCACATGCCCTTAAGGTGGTTCGGACAAGTTGAAAGAATGAAAGATGAACGAATGAACAATCAGGTTGTACGAAGGCAAAGAAAATGACAAAATGTCCAGAGGTAGACCGCCGAAAGAATGCTTAGAACCTATGAATGACACATTAATCCGAAGTGACATAAAAAGCCATAGAAGCACGAGAGCTTTAATGAAGAAATGCATGGACGTGAAGGAAACTAGAGTAAAATGCCAGGACAGAAAAGTGTGTCGACAAATAGTTTGTAAACAGAGTGGCAATAGAGTGAATGACGCCTGAAAGGTAGACCTTGGATACTGATGGGCCCAAGCGGGAAACCCCACATAACAATTTTGTGAGGCTCTTCACTTGGGGTGATCGCTAGAGAGATATACCTTATACCTATATACCCATATACACACTACTAATTTCCAACCGAGCAAGTTGCGCCTACCCCGAAAGGGAAATGGCTTAATAGTATAATAATAATAATAATAATAATAATAATAATAATAATAAACACGGCGTAAGGATGTCGCGACCCCACCGCCCGAGAGCTCCGGCTCTTGTAGTCAGCCACGTTGCTTTGGGCTAACTCCCCAATGCAATGAATTATGCGGTTACGACACCAGTATCGCGCGGTGCCACGCACGATATGACTCTCTCGGATGGAGGTCATGGTTCAGTTGGGAGTGAAAATAGGACCGAACCGAGGCGACGACCAGGCAGTGGCGCCGGACAAACGCGAGAGCATCGATTTAAATGATTAGATCAACTCAGGAGGGACATCCTTAGCTGTTGGCCAAGAAGCTCACCGGCGCGAAGAGGATTCATGCAGAGGTTACATGACCGTTGAGTCAATATGTACCTGGAATATGCTCATAAAACGCCTCAGTATTTAAGAGATCAGGTATCCTTCTTGCGCAAAAAAGGATATGAAGCTCTTTATCGGCAAGAAGAACAGCAACATCCTCCAGCGAACATACCACCCGTTCCAGCGAGACCACCTTTGCAGACAGCCGATAATGCCAACATGAGTAGTAGAAGATCTATCCTCCAAAAAGTCTTTCTCAGGATGGACAAATTATCTGAAGCTAATACTGCTGTCTCCGATTTGCTCTCCGAAGACGTTAATCTCTGGAATCTGAACTGTGTAATTTACGAGAAGGCGGTCTCCCTGCTTAGCGACAATAGAAGTAAAGATATTTCAGTACGCCTGAGTAAGAATCGCGAGCGTATTGCACAGCTTCAGTTCAAAATTGAAACGGCGAGACGGCATGCATCGAATATTCAGTGCGTAATTAGCTGCATATAATCAAATGAAAAAATTCACTCCAAAAGTTATCGCACTTGCTCGAAATTTAAGGAAAGCAAATCATACGCTGAATAAGTGTAAACTGTTGACCATCAAGCAGCACTGGACGTAAAAAATAAGATCACTTTTAACAGCGAAAAAGCGCCTTGAACGGCGAGTGCTCAATTCTCTATTGACGTGAGAAAAATTTTTACCTGAAAAAATAATAAATCAGGGTGCGGCTTGACCGGAAAACGCGGAAGATACCGGGAAATGACCGGAAAACCCCTGGGAAAAGACCGGCAATTTACTTAAAACCCCGGGAATTTACTTCTAATCGAAGTTTGCTCTCATTGATTTATATAATTTATTATTGTAAAAGTGTAGTTATTTTTGCTGACGTTAGTTAGCAGTTGTTCTCATGCCTCCAAAGAGTTTTTATTGCAATATGCAATTGAGAATATATTTTTCAAGATATTTAATATTAATACACTTATTTTTCCACGTGCAACTATCATTTAATGCACTTGACTTGACCTAGAAAATTTAACAATTTCACCGTAAAAGCCCGAGAAATGACCGCTTGCTTTTTATTAATTAAAAAGAGAGCTCATCATAAGATTGAAAGAATGTTCTAAATTTCAGATAAAGAAAGTAGTTCAAGCAGTTTTTATTGTAGAATTAGTATTTCAAAGAAGAAATATTTCTGAATTATACTAGATTTTTTCACATTGTTTGTTGCGAATTCATCTTTTTTTAGTTAAAAATTCAAGTACTTAGGTAACAGTTAAACTGTTTTGTTACAAATTAATCTTTTTAGTTTAAGATTCATTATTTTAATTTGAAATTTGAAAATTTATCTACAATATGGAAAATTGGTCTTTTTGTAAAAAAATTAATCTTTATGATTAAAAATTCATTTTTTTGGCCTAAAATTCAACTATTCCAGTTGAAGATTCATCATTTTACTTGAAAATTCATCAGTTTGGTTGAAAATTATTATCTTTAACTGAAAAGATAACTATTCCATTTTTAGTTGAAAATTGATTTTTTCGGTGTCTTCGGGCTTACTTTAAAAACGGAAAAAGTTACAGCATTTTATCCAGAGCAAGAATGCGAAATTAATTTCCTATAAGAATGCATATTTTTTAAGTTAAAATTCGAAACTTGTTTCAAGGGTTTTCAAGGGCCAAAGATTTTGATTTTTTTTTCTAAATCAGAGCAATTTTTTCTCAGTTCAAAAAATTATTATATACTTACGCCTCTGCTCGCTTTCAATTGGCAGCCCTGGTAAGAAGTTGTACTGTCGTGGTGGTCGTCGTGGTGTATCCACTGTAAAATATAATATGGGGATTTTTATTTTAGTACTTTTTTAACGAATCTCAAAAATTTGCTACTGGTCCAAACTAAAGATAGCTGAAATGTAATCCCAAAGTCAGGTAGGATTACCCAAGGTACCAAACACCCTTCATTATCTTTACCAGGACCATTCAACAAACTTTGTAGTCCTCAAAGCTTTGCAATCGACGCGAGCTTATTCCACAAAAAATGGTTTTTTTTTTACCACTGGAACCACTGTTCTTGCACTCGGGTGGTCCAAAAATTCGGTTGCACCCAACTTTCCTCCCGAGGTCAGAAAATCTTTGAAATTAAATTCATTCAGAAAAAAAGATCTTCTCCTTTCACTCCGCTGGGATTCGAAAACCAGATCAACTCGGGCGGACACAGTCTCATTCTATCCCCTCTCCTCACCTAGAACTTGGTTGATGCGAAGGATAGAGGACGTAGTGATAAGAGGTTGATCATGGTATTAAGTGAGTGCTTATGTTAATGCACTTCCTCACATTGTTGCGGAATGTCATTTTTGTTTAAACGTGTTTAAATTCCCAGGGTGAGTTTCCCACTAACGAAATTCCGTGAGCGTAGAACGAATAGTTTCGTTCAGCCAAGCGGAGCTGGAAAAGGGCGGCCAGGTTCGCTAAAATTCGAAGAACGTAGCATGAATATTTTTGGTGTGTGTAGACCTAGTCACTTCGTTGAAAGAAAGATCTTGTAAATTAAATGCTTTGCTACTCTATATTTTCAAAACTAAAACACCATTATTCGGTGATAATTAATTCATAATTTATCTTGTTTGGTTAAAAACTCGATTATTTATTTGAAGTTTTAACTATTTAAAAAAAAATTGCAGTTTTTAAAAAGTAGTTTCCTTAACTGAAAATTTGACTAATACAGTTCCGGCTCAGAATTAATCGCTTCCAGTGAAAAGTGCAACTATTAAAATGTTCATTGAAAATTCATATTTTTTCGTTGAAAATTCAACCAATTGTTTGAAAGTCAAACTAATTTGTTGAGATTTGTTTCATTGGTTTAAGATTGTTGATAATTCGTTTTTTTTTTTGGTTCTAATTAATTTTTTCGACTGAAAAATTAACTAATCCATTTTTGGTTGAAAATTCAACCATATGGAGGAAAGTTTGACTACATTGCTAAGCATTGATTTCATTGATTAAAAAGGTAGCTATTGTGTTGAAAATCAGATTCTTTATTAGAAAATTAATTTTTTGTCTGAAAAATTAACTATTCTAATTTTGGTTGAAAAAATGAATGTTTTGCAACTCTATAGGTTCTAATTTCAAGAATATTCAATAGTAATTCTCTAAAATTGTAGAACATTGAATTCCAAAACAGAAAAAGAACAGGGGACGGAAATAAAAATAGGATACCAAAAGGTAAAATTTATTCGATCAATTTTTATAAATGTAACGCTAATTTTTATACAAGTATGAAGGAAAAAAATTGTGCTTTGTACAGTCCTCTACCAGGAGTGTAAGAGAATACGAGGACATAGAGTAGTTTTATGTGCCTGCAGAACGCAGCTCTCTCATCCAAAAAGATATCTCAGGGTGGTGGAGAAGAGCAGAGAAGGAACGGAGGGGCAATCGATGGCTACTCTGACCGCGCGAGGAAACTCAAGTGAGATCCCTTATTTTACTCGCATCGGTCAGCATTAATCCGTGCCCCCGGGCTTTTGAAATTAACATGTGGTTTTAAATGTGAAAAGCTCGGTTTTCGAAAAAATGGAAGAAAGAAGTACTTCTTATCGTATGTATGTATGTATGTATACCATTAAGCCATTTCCCTTTCAGGGTAGGCGTGACACTACCCAATTCGGGTAGCGTTTCTAGGTGGATAGTTTTCTTGTAGTTATAAATAACTACAAGTTTGGGCTCACCACACCCATAATATGCTAACAGCACACAGTATTCTCGAATGGTCACCCATCCAAGTACTAACCACGCCCAACGCTGCTTAATTTCAGTGATCTGACGAGAACTGGTTTTTTCAGCGTGGCGTGGCCATTAATATTAATATTAATGTTTTTAAATTAAAGCGTAGTCACCTCTTAAGAAATGTTCGAGAAATAATTATCATCCAATAAGTTTTAATTTTGGAGCCCCTAACCCCCTTGTATTGTGATCGAAATATGCCCCAAAAAATGCAAAATATATGTTATAAGTAAAATTCATACTAAAGATAATATTTGTTAGAGTATCCTCTGAATTAATTATTTATATTTGATAAGTCACAAATTTCCGCGCATTTCATAACTAATTACCGGTTCTTAAGCAATTACTATCTGCTTAAAGAATTTTCTCTCGGCTGTACATCGTAAGAAGTTTCTATTTTGCGGAATAAATTATTATTTGTTTTTATGTGGCGCGAAGACCTTGAGGTCCCCCTGGCACTGAAGCGATGAAGCCTATTGTAACACACCCTTGTCCATTCTCAGGGCAGTACTCCGAATCCGGCCACCTTCACCGAGTATTTTTAGATCTTGCTGGATTTCGTTGTTTCCAACTTTCTGGAAATATACCTCTCAGGTGCCAGGCGTACCAATCAGACAGTCAATTATGCTCTTCTTTATTACAAGCAGCGTGATCCTCACCCACCCTGCCATTCAGCAGCCTCTCTATCAGGCCGCAGATGGAGAATACCGCCAGGCTAGGGTGGACGGAGCGATTCCTCTGAGGTCATCAGTTACATGCACATATTCGAAGCACAAGTGCATATGTGTGTGCATGTCTTCGTTACTGGAAATCGTCTAGCGATTACCGAGCGTGAGTCCGCCGTAGAGGCCTCAAGCACAAGACATAGAAAAATTTCCAGTGGTACCCGCTCAGGGATCGAACCCCACTTCTCCTGCACGGAAGCCTCTCGCGCTATCGTCTTAGCCACCGAGGCTCTTCGGGATGAGTGATACAGCTGATGAATTTCAAGAATAATATTTCTAACTCGACACATTTGGCAAGAGTTTAAACGATTTTCGTTTGTTTAAGCCATTATTTCCCTATTAATCGTATAACATTTTTTTTGTGGAGTTCGCGAGACAGTTAACGAATGACAAAATTAAAATTTTTTGTTTGGAATATTTTGCAATCTTTTAAACAAATTTCATTTATTTAAACAATTTTTCTTATCCAGTAATTCGTGAAAAGTTACTTTTTTCTAAAATTAATGTCACAGATAATGAATTTTCAGAGTGATATTGTTTGTGAAAGACAAGTAGTATCTGTGTAAAAAAATTATATCACTTGCTCCTTCATTTCATTGCCAAATATGTTAAGTTAGAAATATTATTCTTGGAATTAATAAACATTTTTTACATAACACTGATATTTTGCATTTTTTGCTGCATACGAAGGGGTTGTAGGCGTCAAGATTAAATTTTATCAGATGGGAATGGTTCCCTAATCATTCCTTAAGAAATTTTTATCTTTGATGTACAAGAAGTTACTAAAAAGCAAAACTCCATGTTAATTTCGAAAGCCCGTGGGCAAGGGTCAATGTTGACAGATTAAAAAAAAAAGAGATTTCTTTTTCCCTAGAACAAACAAATTGGGGTGAGGGTATAATTTTGGTTGTCCCTATTTTTGCACTGATTCAAGGCTTTTTTTATATATCTAAAAATCTTAAAGAAATGTCATTCTTGAAAATTCGAAAAAAATCAAATTTGTTGTGAAATAAAAAATGGTCAAAATAATTTTTTTCAATCGCTTTTCCATCTTTAACTTCATCATTATATTCAAAGTCAAGATTATATACTTATTGCTTGACCTACCTAGTGGCAAAAATGTGCTTTTGGTACAAACTAAAGATAGCTCATATGTACACGGAGAGACTTTTGGTATTAATATTTCTTTTATCGCATATTCATAATTGAAATAAAATATACGAATTTAGGGATAATCGAGGTACGGTTAGAAAAAGTTGAATAGTGACTATGAAAATGTAGACTAATATTTCTGATTGGAATAAATCGTAAGAATATTAGACTGTTACACACACAAAATTACAGTATTTCTAAGTATCTGTATTAAATTTTGTAATGAATTCGAATAACGAAAATTGGTATAGTGCTTTGCAAGAAGCGAAACAAACGCTTTACAATCTTTCTAAACCACTATACGAAAAATGGGGGTCACGTGATCTTGTGTTTCACGCTGGCGCATGGCAAAAAGAAGGACGGGCGGAAATGCTCGCTGGCTACAGTGTGGTTTGTTTACGAATCCTATATTAATACCTATACGCATACATAAACCTATCTTATATCTATAAATCGCACGCATCACGCTGAGACTTATGATTCTTTCTGCCCTTATATACTAACCAGTGAAACGTATCGCTACTTGTGAGAAACTAATAGTGTTGGGTCAAAAATTTCAGGTGCCCCGGACTTTATCAAATATTTATATTGATCATTTATATGCATATATATATATATATATATATATATATATATATATATATACATATACACATATGCACATATACAGTAATTTATTCAATCGGAAAGATCATCATCAAAAGAAAAATAAACTATTAACGCGACGAACATTTTCATGAAAAATTTGGTTTCAGAAACTTAAGAACTGAATTGAAAGATTGCTTCAGAATTATTTCAAAATTTGAAACACGAAATTAAAAGTAGAGTTATAAGGACGTAAATTAATGGATTATTTTATTTCGGTACATATGCATTTTATCCTTTTGTATTCTAAAGTAGAACAATCCATTAATAGCGGAAACTAAAATAACATAAGCAATTTTTTGCAAATAATGAGATTAACAGATACCCTTTTGAGCCTGAAAGAAAAATGAGCTTCCTCATTTTTTGTATAAAATTTTTTTTATTATTTTCATAGCAACTTAAAATTCCGAGCATATTGAACATATTAATATTTTCAATAAAATACTTTTCCCGTGTCTAAGTTCCGAGGGAGATAATCCTATAACAACATTTTTCTTCAAATAACACTACCATTTACTGGATTTTATCTCCCCAATAATCTACATCTGAAGCTTTGTGAACTTATCACTTACGCCTTACGGGGTGGCCGCCTGACCGAAAACCGGGAAATGACCAGGAATTTTTTGAGACCAGGAAAACCGTGAAATGACAGTAAATTTATTTGTTCACAGGGAATTTTACAAATTCTTAGAAGAACAATCTATGCAATCACTTGGGATATCACAAATATCATATCACATGATATAATTCAATTAAAAATGAGTTCGATTTCAACATTTTTTTAAATGTTGAGTTCAGTTGTTAACTGTTTCAATTACTACACCATTCAGTTTACAACGCTTAATTCTAAAATCTTTTACTTTACAATTTTTCAATTTTTTGTCTTCATTTTTAAACGTAAATTTTTTATTGAAATAATTTAAAAATTCAGCTTCAAAGACTTTAAAAATAAAAAATTAGAAGCTTTTGAAATTTAAAATTGTTTATACAAACGTTTTAACTTGATCAACTGTAAATATAAATTAATTAATGATTTTCAAAATTGAACTGTAGTTCGAGTGTTAAAAATTGTACAATAATTATTTTAGAATACGATTTTAAATTGGTTGAAAATTAAACAATTCACAAATTTTAACGTTGAAAATTCAACTTTTTTAATACGAAAGCTTCAATAATTAAGCAAATTAAAATGTCTGATTGAAAGTTTATAAATTACTTTCAGTGCGAAAATAACTTAAAATTAATATATTCATAATTACACGCTTTCATTCAATTTAAAATCCTATTCAAATATTATTTTAGTCTAAAATATCCAATTTATAATCCATTCAGTTAAAGATTTTTTAATTACAAAAATTTCAAAATGAGCAATTATAAATCAAATATTAAAAACTAAACAATTTGAAACTGAATTGTTTGAAACAGGTAGCCTTGAATGGTAAAAATTTAAACTTTTAACGTTACAATTTTTATTGTAACGTTAAATAACAACTGAAAATTATCAATTTGAAAGGACCAAAATTAAAATAAATAACGAAATTTGGGTATTTAATTTTTTTCTCAAGAGTAACGTTTTTGGTTTTAAATTTTTATTCAGTGGAAGAATGGGAAGTATTGTATTTTTACCATTTTCATCAAGCTTGAAATGAGGAAATTTTAGTTTTTAATTTTTGTTAAATTGGGAATACATTTTATATTTTTATGGTTTTTATTGAGTTGGAAGGGATACAATTTTTTTTAATTGGAAGAGGCCTTTTTCTTCTTTTTCACATTTTTATTGTGTTTTAGGAAATATTTTTATATTTTTTTCAGAATCGGAAGAGGATAATTGAACAAATATATTTTTATTGAGTAGGAGGGGAGGAAATTTCGATTTTAAATTTTTTCTGATTTGCGAGAGGGACATTTTGTTATTTTTATGATTCTTATAGAACTGGAAGGGAAGAAATTTATGTTTTCAAGTTTTTCTAAATAGGAAGAGGCACTTATTTTGTTTTGAACGTTCTTATTGAGTTGGAAGAGGGGCGTGGATTTATGGTTCTTAACCAGAAATCTTTGAACTGTTCAATTTATAAAAGTGTAAAAAATTAGGTTTTGCAGTTTAATTGCACTTAATTGAACATTTTCAACTGAAAAGTGTAAAAAGCTTCTATTTTATATGTGTAAATTATTGAGACTTTTAATTCGTAATTTCCAAATTAAAATTTGTTTAAGCTTCAATGCATACTGCACTAGTAACAAATATTTTTGTACTGCAAACACGTATAATTGAAACTTTCGGCGGGAAATCGCAGGTCACAGTCGGTCTGCTGGCTGGTCGTCGCGTACTCGGCTATACGCGGAACAGCTCGGAAACGTTCGGGCGTTTTTAGTATAGTCTTTTAGAATTCTCGCAAATCCTTGTTGCAGATTTACTAGCGGCTCTCATTTCAATACACATTCTTATTTAAGAATACTAGAATTTCCTACATTTCTTATAACTTATGTTACTTAAAATATTTACTATTGACGATATTTTTTAGAAAACTTGTTATTGACCATTATCACTTTTTCACATTCACACTTTTCAAACAGTGAATAAGACTTTTTCAAAAGGTAAATACTAATTTTTGCTCGCTCAAGTTTATAATAATACATACAGAAATACCATCATCTCTTATTATGGTAGGAATCTTTATAACTGTACCCCGATTATCCCTAAATTCTTACATTTTATTTTAATTATTGATGCAGAATGAACCAAAAATGAATATCAAAAGTCTCTCCGTATAATTTTAGAGTCAGCTAATATCAACCAAGGTACCAAATTTCGATAGAGTGAATATATATTGAAAATCCAGACACCCTGCATTTTGTATGTTTAGAGTATTATGTTATTTGGACCGAAAACGACTCATGAAGAAATTTAATGAAATGTTCATCTTGCGCTCTATTATTTCATGTAATATTATGAATTCGTTCCTTATGTCTTTTAAACTTTCTGCAAACACGGTTCCCCCTGCAGAAACTATATTTTTAAGATTTTTGTATTCTAATCTTGCATTTTTGTAGTACTCAGTTTTAGCATTTTTTTAAACAAATATCCGCTATATTGGATTCAGCATTTTGAATTTGTAACTTTCGAAGCCAAATTCGATATGTGAGACACAGAAAACCCCTTTATTCCAAGTTTCAGACAAACGTATGCAAATTTATAAACCCCTTCGTAACAAGTTTTATATAGATGCGACCAAAAATTGATTTTTTGCAACTTTTTTTTTTTGCAACCCTCTGTGTGGCTGCTAGCAGAGCTTCAGTTGGGTGTTCTGGCTTCGAAAATACGCCACGATGGATGCACAATTTTCTTAGCGATTATTTTCGAGTGGCTTCTCAATGTACGCAGAATAAGCGCTTATGACAAATTATGGACATGCACTGTATTTCTACAAACAACCCCGCAAAAAGTTGCATCACTGGAGGGCCTACAAACTTCCAGACGCCACAAGAAACACAAAAATTTCGAGAACAATTTATATGTCCAGCAGAACATCATCGAAGTTATCAAAAGTTCCCGGTTAATTACCATAAAAATCTCAAATTTTAACAAATTCCCACAAATTATATATATATATATATATATATATATATATATATATATATAAATTTCTATACATTTTAGAAATTATAGGCTGAGCTACTGTGTATGCGTCCAGTAGAACTGTTATTAAAAGGTACCGAAGAATCACTACAAATTTCGTAAATTTCTAAAAACACATTTCATAAATTTCTGAAAACAAGTTTGGTGTTTAAGAAACGGGTTCTTCGAATTTATTTTGAATACGGGGACAGCTAAACCATTTTCGTCAGGTTAAGAAATGAAATTTACATATTTTTCTGAGTCCCAGCAATTTTTTGTTAGTTTAAAAAGTTATAATATACAAACTTTCAGTTCTAGAACTTGAAGCTCGACTGCTTGAACTTGAAGAAGAGACGTGCATTTGTTCGAGCTGTGTGGATATGGGAGGTAATCGCCGCCTCGAATCTCCTTCACCTGTAAGGTATAATATAGTTGTTTTTATTGAAGAATTTTTCCAACGAACCCCAAAGATTTGAAATCCACGACCCCAAAACTCCATTCATAACACACGCAGAGAAAGGATTTATAAAATTAAAAATATAATCGGTACAAATATGGACAACGCGACATTTAAGAACATGTCAAAAGAAGTTCAGTATATTTTACTGGCAGCTGGGTAAAATGCACAGAAAATCAGTAGATTTAACTGAAGTTCTTCTAAAATCAACTGAAAAGTCATGCGTTCTGAATTTGTGCTAGTCGTCTTGTAAATAATTAATATTATTTATATGAAAAATTAATAAAAATTTTCATACATTTGTACAATCTTTAGAAATTATACTACTGTCATTTGAAACAACACCATCCATCGTGACAGGAAGAAATGCAACTTACTTTTACTATAATAATCTGTTTTGAATGAATTTTGACATACTATGAAATCGTAGATATAGCCGGGACTCATTTTCATCTAACTAAGTTGTTTTGATAATCTCTTTATCACATCACATGACATATCACAGCATGCAATCACGTACATATATTATCAAACCTTTCACATGGTTTTGGTTTTGGTCTCTACAACATGTCAATGAATCTCCAGAATGTTTTGAAGCTATTAACAATAGAATTTAACCAACCTAAATATGATTTAGAATCTTCCATAACTTCCTCATAAAAAAGTCAATTGATGACTCTCTGTTTGTTGAAAGTTATGATGCTCTGAATTTTGAAAATGCCTATGTTATCTCAGATCCAGTTCCAGTAAAAGAAAACTATGTATATCGATGGGAAAAATAGATTGCCAACGAAGGAACTCGATTGGAAAAGCCGAAGAAAATATCTGAATATGCATTAAATCACTTCAAAGAATCTGTCCAGAAATCAATGGCGGTTCATGATTTGGACGCCCTGAGGTGGGCTCTGAGAGCTCAAGATGAAGTTTCTTTATCGCCGGATCTATTCGAAGGTTCTGCTAAATGGGTACACGAATTTAAATAAAAGCATCGAATTGTTTCCAGAAAAATAAACAAATACGTTACACAAAATTCAATTATTGATAAAGATAAGCTGTAGAAAGACGCCAATGAATTCGTGCCGATCAGTCAGGTTTCAACTTGGAAATGCACGCAGGACGCACATTTGCGTTTAAAGGACGATAAAAGTGTTTTTATTAGATTCGTGCAGTGGTCAACATTCAAAAAAACTTGAACCAATCATGAAAACAAAAGAATATCTAAAAGTTCACACTATTCCCACAGGAACGACAGGCAAGATTCAACCTCTCGATGTGTTCTTTTTCGGGCCTTGAAAAAATTTCCTTTGATTCTTCGACATAGTTCTCCACATGTACGATATAAATTTACATTTGCGCAATCTGTGACTTATGCAGTGACGCAGCCGTAATGGGATATGCATGTGTGCACAGTATCTTTGTGCATGAAATAGTTCTTCACTTATTACCATTTTGGCAGCAATTATTCTGAATAATAGAGAAAGCTGTCATACATTGTGCGTTGTTTTTGTATATGGCGCAATTTTTCATCAAAAAGTTTGAAAAAGCATAATTGCATAATGTTCTGCAAAAATTATTTCCAATGACGGAAAGTATTTTGAACAATTAAAAAAAATTAAAATATTTTTTCACTGAAAACAACAAAAATATGAAAAAATAGATCAAAAAAACAAAAAAGAGAAAATATAAGTAAAAAGTGGGAATAAATACTCACCACCTCCTCGTTGGTTATTCCTGGGTTCGGCGAAGAGCCAGGTGAGTATTTGTTGACACCGATAACTATCCACTGACAATCATTCGTAATGATTATTTATATATGACAATTGTAAAATTTTGAGTTTTGCAAATTTGACCTCAAATGTGAATTCCGCATCATTGAAAACTCTTTAGGACCATTTTAGTATCTGAATGCCTCGACTAATTCTAGTTTGAGTGAAGCAACACTCCTATGACACAGAGGAAGGCGCCATTTTGAATTTTGCGATTTCGATCACATATTTGCATTCAGCAACATCGAAAACACCTTAAAAACTTTTTGACTTTCAAATTACACTATTGATTCCAGTTCGAACGTAAAAACCATCCTTAACGCTTGGAGTGTAGGCGCCATTTTTAGTCCGCCATCTTGAGTTTTACAATTTTGACTTCGAGTTTGGATTCAGCGATATCGATTAGCTCTAATCAGCATTTCAACTTTCAAATCACTCTACTGATTCCAGTTCAAGCGTGAAACCACCCTTCAAAGGCGATGGGTAGTTTCTACCCTTAAACGTGAACCTTTCTTGATATAAAAAAATACATATCGATTATTTTCCATAACTCTACAAATTTGCAAAGTTTCATCCAGATCGACGAGTGACACTTCCGTGGGGTTACTTTTAGTCAATAATTTCGAGTTTTGCTGATCTTGCTCCATAACTTCGGAATTTATGTAGCCCGGCAAAAAAAGAGAGAAGCGTACGAGAGAACGTTAAACATCACAGGTCTTAGCGATGAGGAGAGAAATAGACTTGTAAATAATTACAGACACAAAAAGAGGAAAGTTAAACGACTAGTCAAGGAAAGTAAAGATAAAATCAGAACAGAAGAAAAAAAGTGCAGAGTAAAAGTACAGAGTTTGTGAGCATGAGAAACAGCTAATTTTAAAGTTAATGGGAAACTGAGTGACTGGTTCGATATTATGCAAGGCGTTAAACAAGGATGCGTTATGTTCTCATGGCTATTTATAATATTTATGGATAAGAGTCTAAGAATAGCCCTCTTCGACGAAGAGGGTTTAGATCTTGAAACAGTGAAGGTACGTGGGTTAGCTTTCGCAGATGACAAGATTGTTATGACAGAATCAATCGAGGACTTGTGAAGAATGTTGAGCGAACTGAATACAAGCATGAAGAACATGGGCCTAGATATTAACGTAAATAAAACAAAAGCCATGGTGTTTGAAGGAAAAAGTAAGAAGACAATGTGCAACATTGTCCTAAATGATGAGAGATTAGAACCAGTTGACAAGTACGTATATCTGGGTAGCCTCTTCACTAGCGACGGAAAAATAGATGGGGAATTAGATAGGCGCGTAAATAAGGGTGAGAAGGTTATCGGTAGAACAGGGTCCATTCTAAGAAAAAAGTCATATCAAAAAAGCGAAAATGGCCATACATAATTCTATATTTGTACCGACTGTACTATACGGTAGCGAGACATGGACCTGTCAAGAAAAGGATACGAGTAAAATTAACGCGATTGGGATGAAACCTCTGCGCACAATATGCGGGAAAACACTGATGGACAAAGTCCGAAACTAGACAATCCTCAAAGAATGTTGTATAGGAGAGACACTAGTTGACATATCGGAAAGAAATCAGTGGTGGTTCGGACATGTTGAAAGAATGAAAGATGAACGACTGTTCAAAGAGGTGTATAAAGGTAAAGTAAATGACAGAATGCCCAGAAGTAGACTGCCAAAAGCATGGTTAGAATCTGTGAATGCGCCATTATTCCGAAGAGATATAAGAAGCCATAGAAACACGAGAGCTTGGATGAAAAAATTCATGGACGTGAATGAAGCTAGAGTAATATGCCAGGACAGAAACGTGTGGCGACAAATAGTTTGTAAAAGACTGGTAATAGAGTGAATGACGCCTAAACAAAGACCTTGGATACTAATGAGCCCGAACGGGGAACCACAAATAACAATTTTGCGAGGCTCTTCACTTGGGGTGATCGCTAGAGAAATTGATCAGCAACCTGCGTCGGAGCAGTATTGCGGAACGAACGTGTCATTTAAGGAAATAACACAAGAATTCTAGATCAATCTAAAATATTTATACCTTACACCTATATACCTATCTACCTTATACCTATATACCCATATACACACTACTAATTTCCGACCGAGCAAGTTGCGCCTACCCCGAAAGAGAAATGGCTTAATGGTATAATAATAATAATA
>CAKNYM010048140.1:0-82353 GCA_932195095.1 Andricus curvator | reverse complement strand
CCGTCAACACTGTTCCTCATAACATTCTAAAAAGATTGGTAGCTCTATAAAAGTATCCAAAGGTGAAACCTTAATCTCCAACTGTCCCGTCTGCCGCGTAATGTGATCGGCGGCTCGAGACCTGATTCCAAGGAACTGTGTTGCACCATGTTATCTCGCGTAAATTTCCCGCTCTTGCTTACCTTCCAGGACAGAAGGAGCAGAAGTGGATGACGTACACGTTCCAGTTTCGTCGGGATTGGTTGCTTTGAGGAACCATGATCGTAGCTTCCGGAGCCTACAACTTCTTATATAATAAGACATTAGCATGAATTAATTCCGCTTGAATTTCGTATTATTCGCTATTCATGATGTTCAATAACAGTTATAACATTCTTATTTATATATTTTCGGTTAACAATAAAAGGTCGACTTCCGATTGATCGAAATTTATAACACTAACATCTTCTTGGCTGATTTAAACATCAGTTTGAAAACATAGAAGAATTGTTGATATTAATAATGATAATAATAATATTGAAAAGTTTTTTATTGAAATTATTCAAAATAGACGAATTTCAATTTGAAAGTCGTTAATATTGAAGAATTTATGATTGTAAATCTTAAAACTTGAACAAACAAAAAAGCGTTCGAAATTGCCTTCCTCCAAAAGCAAATCTTGACAACGAAATAATTTACAAACCTCTATTTTTAAAATTCCAGAATTTTCAATTGTAACTCTTCAAAATGGTCAAAATTTGAATTTTTAATCTTTGACATTAAAAATTTCCTCATTTAAAATATTAAAAATGATAAGAGCTTTATGTTAAACAATAACAAATTCTGCATTTTCGATTATGAACATTTGAAATTTCATTTTGGAAGATTTAGGATTGAAAATTGATGACCTTTGATCTTCCAAATCATCACAATTCAAGAATTATTATATATGCTACTTTCAAAATCGAAGAGTTTTCAATTGTACTATTATTATTAGAGCATTAAGTTATTTCCCTTTCGGGGTAGGCGTGACTCAGTGGGTCCAGCAGGTTTGAGGATGGGGGTGTAGATGTTTAGATTGATCTAGAATTCCTGTGTTATTCATTTAAATAACACGTTCGTTCCGCAAAACTGCTCTGACGCAGGCTGCTGATAAATTTCTCTAGCGATCACACCAAGTGAAGAGCCTCACAAAGTCATCATAGGAAGCTTGCCATTCGGGCTCATTAGTATAGTCTTTTGTTCCAGGCGTTATTCACTCCACTGACATTCTTTTTACAAACTATGTTTCGCCCCACTTTTCTGTCCTGACATACCTCTCGAGTTTCCTTCACGTCCATGCATTTTTTCATGCAAGCTCTCTTGTTTCTATGGCTTCTTACTTCTCTTCGGACTAAGGTCTCATTCACATGTTCAAACCATTCTTTCGGCTGTCTGCCTGTAGGTACCCTACCATTTACTTTACCTTGATAGACTTGTTTCGTTAGTCATTCATCGTTCATTCTGTCAATATTCTCAAACCATCTTAGCATTTCTGTCACACATGTCAATTACTGTCTCCGCCACACCACATTCTTTGAGGATTATCTCATTACTCACTTTGTCCATCAGTGTTTGGCCGCATATTCGGCGCAGGAATTTCATGTGAATCGCATTAATCGTACTCTTATCCTTTTCTTCATAGGTCTACGTCTCGCTACCGTACAGTACAGTCTGTATGAAAACAGAATTATGTATTGCTCTTCTAGCATTATTTGATATGATTCTTCTTCTGATAATGGGTCCTGTTCTACCGATAACCTTCCTACCCTCGTTTGTACGCCTATCTAACTCCTCATCTATCTTTCCGTCACGAGTTAACAGGCTACCAAGATATATGTACTTATCAACTTGTTCTATTTTCTCATCAATGAGGATAATGTTGCAAATTTTTTTCTCACCATTTGCATCAAATACCATAATTTTTGTTCTATTTACGTTAATTTTAAGGCCCATCTTCTTTATGCTTGTATTCAGGTTGCTCAACATTCTTTGCAAGTCCTCGATTGACTCTGTCATAACAATCTCATCATCTGCGAAAGCTAACCCACATAGCCTCACTGTTTCGAGATCTACACCTTCTACGTCGAAAAGAGCCATTCTTAGACACTTGTTTATGAATATAATAAATAGCCATTCGGACATAACGCATCCTTCTTTAACACCTTGCATGATATCGAACCAGTCACCCAGTTTCCCATTCACCGTTAAACTCGTTTGGCTACCAGCATGGATTGTTTTTATTGCTTGTAGGAGCCATCCATTGACTCTGTACTCTTTGAGGACTTCCCAAAATTTTACTTCTGTCCACATTAGCAAACGCTTTTTCGAGGTCAACAAATGCACCTAAGACTTTCTTCTTTATTCTCAAACTTTTTTCTGTTATCTATCTCAAACTAAATATTTGATCCATACATGATCTTCCTGGCATAAATCCACTTAGATATATACTATATTATATATTTATATATTTTAGTTACGGTACTTAACAAGCTGATACCTCTGTAATTATTAGTTGCTTTTGTCTCCATATCCTTTGTATATTGGTACGATAATAGCTTTTTTCCAGTTATCTGGAACATCTCCCATCCCAATGCATAAATTTATCAATTCGCACAACCTGTGAGGTATGTACTCGTCACCATACTTGAGGATCTGAGTGTTAATACAGATTCTCTCAATTGAGTTTTCTCACGCATCGCGCTCTATATCGCAGTTGTAGTGTCCTATAGCTTGATCTCCCATTGATTCCGTAAAAGAGTCTCACAAAGCGTCTAGTAACCCATCTGTAACATATAGAATTTCATCTTTGCTGTTTATCATGCTGACAAACACTTTTCTTTTACTTCCCTTCATAGATTTGTACTTGTATAACAGGCTTTTGCTTTCTTGAAAGTCGTTTTGTATTTTCTTCTCTTCTTCTGTTCTGCTTTTATCTTCACTTTCCTTGAATAGTAGTTTAACTTTTCTCTTTTAGTATCTGTAATCATTTTCAAGTATATTTCTCTCCTCATCGCTGAGACCTGTGATGTTCAATGTTCTATTACACGATTTTTTCTCTTCTTGCCAGGCTACCTCAATTTCATCATTCCAGCATGCATCACCAGACATTGTTCCTACAACCGCTGTACCGCACACTTCACTCGCACTCCTAACCATGACATCCTCAAAACCAAGGCCGACGCGCCGTCTAAATTTTTGTTATTTATTAATGCCTCCTATGTTGCCTCATCTGTGCGTTCGTTCATCTTATACTGAAAAGCTATTCGCACTTTCGGTTTCTATGAATTTTCAATCTTGATTCTCGTTTGTTTCGTTTTTTTGGTTTTCTCTCTTCTCCATCCCTGACCTAAGTTCATTTTGTAGACCAGAAGGTAATGATCAGGATTGCATTCAGAACCATTCATGACTCTTCTCTCTTTTACCAGCTCTTTCAGTCTTTCATCCATAATAACGAAGTCAATTAAACTGTGGCTCTTTTCCTTACACCAGGTGTACATGTGGATTATTTTATGACTAAACCAATTACTTGTAATAAGCAAGCCCTTTTCTCAGCATAAGTTAATTATTCTTTTCCCGTTATCATTTTTTCATGGATTCCCAAAATTTCCTGGCACATTTTCTGTACCTTGACGGTGCACGCCGACCCATCCGTACCTGTCTTCCAGTATAAAGATTCTTCCACCATGACGGCAATTCCTATTTTCATTCTAACCCACAACAATCTGGGAGATAAAAAGTCATGATCTCTGAGATGATGTCTTGCTCTTTCATTCATAATCTAACCGACCCCTTGACTACCATGTGATTCACTATCTACTTCTGACCATATTTCAAATCCGCCTTTTAATGCCCCATTTTTTATGTTTCTAGTGTCGCATCCCTTTTTCATTTCCTGAAACTTGATGTCCACCTTTACCGTGTGCATGCCTTTCGTGAATCAAAGTTTAACTCCATTCCGAAGCTATATTATTGTTTGTATTATTCATTGTTTAAAGTGTACGCCTAACTACCACCTTTATTCTAGAAATTAATTTTGCGAGGCGAAATCATATCGAAATTAAGTATTTAGTCGTCGTAGGGTGAAAAGTCTAGTTATAACGTCAGTCCCACCAAACTTCCGTTACTGGAAAGGGGAGTTTGGGGACCGATCTGGAACCGAGTCATATTTGGTTGATGTTTTATACTGAGAAGGTCACCAGCCTTCAACTGTGTATTATCAGGTGGGAGTCTACTTGAATAAAAAATTGTTGAATATAAATGTTGTAGTTGAAATTTTTCATAAGAATTATTTTTTTAATAAAAACTAAACGCATTCTCAAACAAAGGGTCAAGTTTTTCTCCAAAATTATTTAATTTTTGAATTTTCAACGAAATGCGCGGATGAAGTGTTTTATTGTAATTTATGACATAAAAAGAGTATGATTTCCATCCTCCCCCTCCCCCCTCGACAAACAAAATAGTTCAATTTCAAAATGATATTATAAAAATCGCAACAGCAGCCAAAGTTTAAAATCTGACATACGGAAAAATAATTGGAGAATAATTGCAGAAGATTAGATGGGATTACTGGGAAATGTATATTTTATTTTCAAGAATTTATAGCTTCTTTCTGTTGGGATTGAAAGCAAACGGGACCTTATTCTTTAAAGGCACGAGACTGACTAGGTTTAAAAGCGTTGACAATTAGATACAGTCAAGTTTCATGTTACATTTTTTCTCTTAAGTGGGTGACCATTATTTTAATTTTGAAATCTTTTTAAATGCCCTGAACCCTAAAAAATTGTAAAAAGGAGAAAGTTATAATTACCTTCTTTAAAATCTTTTGAAATCTGTTGAAATTTAAAAAAAAATATGCTATTCATTCCAATTCTTCAAAATTCTCTCGTAGAACCACAGAAATACATATTTTTTGATTTTGAAATGAAATGATTTTTTGTACGTTGTGGATTATTTTGAAGTTTTCTCCTGATGTAAGAATTAAAGTAGAAAAGTTTCATGAGAACCTGAAGCGATCCCTAAGATTTAACCTAGACGACAGTTTTAGTGTTATTACTGCGCTATTTAACGCATTAAAGTCAAGTGTCTCCCTAGGGTATTGTAAAAAAATTGGTTGGTTTGGGCCCGTAGCAGAGAGCTTTATGGTCAAGGCTGCATCTGGAAGTCCTAAACCTCTAAAAATAAGCCACTTTGAGTTCAATTTATCTGTCTACAAATATTGCAATTTTATGTAATTTTCGAGCTGCCTCAAATTTATGTATAACTTTGCTGATGTATAAAAATTTGACAAAATGCATCTTTACTGAGAAGAGAACAAGCTTATAAAGAAGGGTAAATAAATTGACTTATAGTTTCTTAATCAGAATCGAAGAAGTAAAAAAAGTATACGTTTAACGTGTTAAACTCCATGAGACACAAAAAATTTGTCATGAAAACAACCGCAGGATTTCGCTGGGAGCGGGTGTTAGTCTCACGACCGTGAGGTAGGTGGTTGCAGTCTGCGACGAATTCAAGACGATAATCTGGCAAAAGTCTTGTGCACCCTGAGGACACGGAGCAACCCAAGGACGACCGCCTTCTGCATTTTCCCCGCAAGTGAAACCTTGGCACCTCCAAGAGCGCCGATAATTAAGACGATGAGCTTAACAGAATATTCCGCGTATAACCGTCGAAAGTCCCTTATAAGATCTTCATTCCTATCTTCCTTTCCTTTCTCCTTGGCTGTGACGTTTTGGTCAGCTGGTGCCGAAAATTCGATAACGAACATGGTTCATTTCCCTAGGAGCGTTTAGCGGAGCGATATTTTGGCTAATGCCGTAAGAGTGTTAGTGATGGTAATAAAGCACTCTTAGTGCCGCATTGTGCCTTTGGATTTAGGTCTTTCCCGCATGAGTTGGACAACTAGATAGTATGTGTCCTAGATGCTCGGGGTGTGCATGACACGCTCTGCAGCTATCATCGGGAATGTCTTTGCTCAAAATGTGGCGACGGTATTCTGGAGTGGAAATGACACCGTCTTGACATGCCAGAATGAAACTCTTTGTGCCCGACTTCAATCCGTGTGATTTAAGGAAAGCAATCGTTAGCTCATACGACATGGACTGATCTTTCACATTTCTGTGGAAGATGCCGTTCATCCTCTTGTCAAGGAGCTGTTCGTGGAAGTTTTTCTCATCTGCTTTCTTAATCCGGGCCTTCAGGAGTGAGTATTCAAGATGAAGATTTGATGCATTTTGCTCAACCCTGATATTGAAGTCAAGGCCGAGTGTTTCAGCAGCCTCCTCCGCTGCTTTGTACAGAAACGCCCCTTTGCCCACTTCTTCGTGTTTCCTGACCATGTCAAGAAAGGGATCTTATCCATTTTCGACTATATGTGCTGTTTCCAGAATAATCCTATTGTGAAGACATTCAAGATTCAGTATTCCGCGACCACTTTGACGGCGTGAGATGTAAAGTCGCGGAACAGAAGACTTAAGGTGCATGCTTTTGTTCATGTGCAGAACCTTTCGGGACCCAATATCGAGGGATCTGAGCTCTACCTTCGCCCATGGAACTACTCCAAATGAATAGACTACTACTGACGTTTGTATCTGCATTGGAGAGTATCCTTTATAGATGTCACATCCTGAATGCGGATCTGTGGCACGCCCAGGTATGTATAGGTCTCTCCAGCGCCCAGGTGTCGTTATAGCGCTTCTGTCGACGAGCTCAGGATCTTCGGGTATGCCATTAAGTTTTCCTTTCTTCAAATGAAACTTGGCGCATTTTCCTAACCCGAACTCCATTTGAATGTCTTTAGTGTTCTTTTTGACAATGTCTACAGCTAGATGTAGTTTCCCTTAATTCTAGCATTGATCTTGAGATCATCCACGCAAAAGAGGAGAGGGCTCATGTTGTCGCCCTGAGACACACCTCTCTGAAAGGTGACACTGTTAGTGATCACAAGGTGTTTTCCAGATAAGATAGTAAATCTGGTTTTCCAAAGCGGCATTAATCTCTTTATGCACCTCACGATGTGTGGATGAAACTTTAAGCTTTCCAACAGACAGATGATAAGTCAATGGGAGGTTGAATCGAAAGCTTTCCAGTAATCAATCCAGGACATCGATAGAAATCACTGATAGGATGCTGCGTCTTTACAGACACATCTATCGATGAGCAAGTTCTCCCGACATCCTGCTACGCCTTTCTTTGAGCCGCGTTGTTCATACATCTCTCGCCACACAGGTCCAATTGTCCGAACAATCCAACCATTTTGGATAGCTGTGAAGATATTATACAGTGTGTTCAGACAGGTTATTGGCCGGTATCTCTTAGGGTCAGTTAAGTTGCCCGTCTTCGGCAGGAGCACTGTGCGCCCTTCCACCAACCACTCCGGAATAGGCTCTTTCTACTTAATATATAAGGTAAACATTCGAGCCAGATGCTGGTCGGTTGAAGGAAACTTCTTCCACCAGAAGGTCTTGATACCATCTGGTCCCGGAGCGGAATAGTTCTTCATGCCTCTTAATACGTTTTTCACCTCCTCGGTAATGATAGGTGGGCATTCCTCCTCAGGTGTTATGAGGGCATTGCACAGCTCCTTGAAGCTATTTATGTTCTTTGAGTTTCCTTCAAGGGGATTTTGGACTTCGTAGACTTCTCTCTCTCTCTCTCTCTATATATACACACACACACACACACACACACATATATATATATATATATATATATATATTATTACGTTTGAAGTGGTTCAATGGACGAAGAACGAGCTTAAGGCCCTTGATATAAGCCACACGTAAGATCATGCATATGCATAAAAGCTTGAATATCAATTCGACAGTTCCGCGATTATACATTTCACGCCGTCAAGGCGGACGCGGACTTCTGAATCTCCAGTGTCTTTATAACCGAATTGTTCTAAGTACGGCTTATATCGTTGCGAATGGCAGAGATCCTCTCCTAAAGATGTTCAGGAACCACGAGATGATTGGCGAAGGAGCGTTCCTTTACAAAGTCGCCGAGCAAGCGGCCGAGACCCTTGGCCTGAATTTCAACTTCAGAAGTGAGGAAAGTGCATTACTTCATCTAGATGCTTCACTTCTGAAAGCCGAAGTGAAGGAAGCAGAGGTTAAAAAATTTCACTAACAGCTACTCGACAAGAAAATGCACGGAAACTTTCACAGAAATGGAGAAAAACAGTCCTTGTCGAAGGAGCAAACTTTTGCTTTCCTCAGATCATCAGGGCTGAATTCAGGTACAGAGGGTTTTAATTACGCATGCCAGGACCGTGTCATATAAACCTTAGCATACCGTGACCGCATTTTATGTCAAGAAGTTTCCAGTGATAGGTGCGAGCGTGTCATGCACACTCTGAGTACCTAGAACACATACTGTCCGGGTTTCCGACCCACGCAGGAACGACGTATATCTACAGACGTAATGCGGCCCTAAGTGTGCTTTATTACCATCTTTGTCGCTCTTGCGGTGTTGGCCGCGACCCTGCCCTGCCGAACGCTCCAAGGGACATAAAGTCAGTTGTCCAAAGCGAGAAGTGCCAAATTTTCCGGAACTATGATTTTCGGACAGCAGTCTCCATTGCACACTCGAGGCCTAACATCTTTCTCCAAGACTTCGAGAAATGAACTATATTCGTGATCGAATTCTTGTCTCCGTCCGAATACAACATCACTGCCAAGGAGAACCAAAGGAGGAGAGGTATCAAGACCTTAAAAGGGAGCTGCAACGACTGTACCTAAAATAATTGGTACAAGTAATTGTCCTTGTGATAGGTGCTCTCAGAGGTGCGAAACTATCGAGATGGATGCAGAAAGCTGTCATCCTTCGGTCACTTCATGTTCTTAAGACACACGGGTGAGATGTGTCCATAAGTGTCATTCACCACGGTTCTACTGAGAGCCAGTGCCATTCTTAGATGGCAGCTTTTCTCAGTGGGACCCTGTGGTGGTTGTTTAACACTTTTTTTAAATTATATATATTCGTTCCACTGTAAGTCTTCAAAATTGAACTATTCCATAAAAATGTTACAAATTACACACATTTGAAATATAATTCTTGAAAATTGAAAAATTTGTAATTTCATATTTTCAAAACTCATGAATTGTCAAAAGTAACTCTTCAAAATCGCAGAACATTGATTAGCAAATTTTTCACAATTGAACAGTATTTAAGAATTAAAAATTCAGAAATTATTTATGATAGTACAAATAATACGAGATATTTCCCGTTAGTTAGAATTTCATAAGTGAGCACATTTCCATGAATTTTCATAAATGCCCATAAATTTTCGGGTTTAATCCAGAACGGAGAAAGCTCCAACATTTTTGTTCAGCGAGAACAATTTATTGGCGAAATTAAGATATGAAATTTGGATGTTTTCCTGAATGCCAGCGATTTTCCTTATTTTACAAATATTATAATATACTAACCTTGATTGGTATTACTTGGTGGAGCATGTCCGCTGATTTGTTCTTGCACCGCAGTTTGATCTGATCTTGTTCTACTACGCCGCCGGTCCCTTCGTGCTTTACGTCTACCGGGCTCATTACTTCCATCTGTAAGATATAATAAAAGGATTTGTAATCAAGAATTTTTTGAACGAACCTCAAAAATTTGTTATTGGTCCAAAATAAAGAAACATCAAATGTAATTCCAAAATCAGTCAATATTAAAAAAAACCGAACATTTCAAATTTCGATTAGGTGAATATATTTTGAGAGCCTAGACTTTATATAAATTTCCGTATTGTATCATAAATGCCTATAAATTTCCACAAGTTTCTAAAATTTATATAAATTTATGAAAAGTTATAAAAGTTGTGAAAATTGATGAAATTTATAGTAATTTATGGTTCTTTACGGAAATTTATGGAAATTTATGGTCACTCAAGGGTAAATTTTGATGACAGTTCTGCTGGACGCAAGCTGCTCGAAAAGTGATGACTTAGCGGGAGGACTGTAAAGAGAATGGAAATTGGTCCCTTTCAAAGGGTTGTCATGGCCTAAAAGTCGAACTATCAAACAGAACGTTGTGAAAATGAATTTTTGAGATCGTCCAATGGCTGACAACTTTGAGTTCTGCAACCTAAGCTAATACGCATGGGCCCAGCAGGAATGGTGAGAAATTAATGCAATTAACAATAACATTCTCCACATCGTGCTATTTGTTATTGTTACTAATTTGAATAACTTTTTCATAAACAAATGCCGATTTTGCCCTGTTGTATACACGGAATAAAATTTTGTTTAAGCAATGTGATGTGAGAATGCTTAAGATTCAGATACTGTTTCAACTTTTTGGTGCTCGCTGGTTGAGTCAATTGTGTATGAAACACACTGGTATGAAATATGAATTTATTGTTCATAATAGCCCACAGGTCGTATATTAACCGATTTCAAAGTATTTTTTTATAAATGCTTAGCATGAAATTTTTCAGATAAATGTGGTTTGCGCTTCTTCAATTTTCTTCACAGATCAACAGTATATAAACAGAGAATATGAGAAAATTGGCCATTTCAGCTTTATTAATTTTTTAACTCCAGAAAAAGTACAGAAAGAAATTCACAATTAGATGGAATTATTGAATCTGCACTTATGAAATAGAAATAATTGTAATAATATTTATAATAAAAAATCAGAATAAGTTTACAGTTACTGCTTTGAAAATTATTTTGATAAACACATTCTTAATAAATGAGTTTTTCTCATTACTAAATTGATTTCTCTGACCAAATGTGATTTACAATTGTCTTCAAAGGCATTTATATAGATCCATCAAGATAGCAACTCCACAATATAAATTCCCAAATTTCTTTGTATTAGGATTTTGGACTTTTTTCAGATATTTTAGGGCTGTGTTGTTGATTTTTGGGTTACACTACTTTTTTTGAAAATTCAAGTTTCCACTCTCCTTCACTATATAACAATTTTGAAAAATTAAGAATAAAAAACAACAGAACTTTAGCCTTTTATTGTGCTCTTGAACGCACCAATTACCAAATTCCAAAAAAAAAAACCTGATAACAATAAAACTATCCCCTGTGTAAATACTCAAACTCGGAAAGAACGAAGAACACCAGAATTTTAGCTTCGCGCTCGACAATATATTTACTTCGTACTTTGCGCTCGCTAATGTATGTACCTCGCGCTACGCGCTCGGATACTTTTTGCCTCGCGCTTCGCGCTCGACTTTTTTCGGTTTTCGCACATCGTGCTCGGCTTAGATATAAAGAAGAAATTTACTTGCAAATATTATAAAATAGACAAAACCTCTAAATTTTAAGTGATTGTTAAATTTGTTTTTATTTCAGATTTAAAAGGAAGTTTATTCACTTAAGGCACTATCAGTCCTAAGGAACACATTCTCATTACAATACCCACACACTTTTTTCAAGTCCAAAGAAAAACGCTTAATTGCTTAAGAAACAGTTTGATTTAACTTACTGAAAATGCTACCAAAAAATAAAAAATTCCGTTTCTGTCGAACAGTGCTTTTTTTATTCATAGAAAACTATATTTAAATTTTCTTACGTAAGACCAATACCTTCTCATTAGGATGAGAATCTACGCGTCCTATAAAAGAATAATAAATAAATATATGATATATATTTATATAATATATATATTTAATATATATATATATATATAATATATAAATAATATAAATAAATATTATTTATATTTCGAATTGTTGTAAATCTTATTGTTATCATAATATCTTGCTTGAAATTAATAATTATGTTTCTCCTGAAATGTATTACAGAATAAAATGTTTTCTGCAAGAGTTTTTTTTTTCATAAAGCTTGATTATTTTTCTATTAATTATAAACAATATAAATAAATTGTAGAGCAGTCTCGTAGCGATGAATGGCCTTTTCCTATATACCATAAAACGGTACATTGTAACATTTTCTAACAGAGATTTTTATCAACAATTACAGAAATTGTTATTCAGTGTCTCATATCCAGTTTTTGAAACAGTGTTAGTTTATTGTCGTATAATTCCAGTGCAAAAATGTATATTTTGTATGTAAAAATCATAAATCGGACTTTTTGTTCAATACAATTTTTATAACAGTCACATAAATTATTTTTTTATTAACTTCGTTGATTAATCATCGCAAGAAATATCATTCCAATAATAATTGAAGAAAAAAGAATGTTTTTCTACAAGGAAACATCAATTTGGGACATTTGTTTAAGTAAATTGTTGTTTGCAAGCTATATTGTTTATCTTTTATAAAGCTACAAGTATATAAGTGCCTTTGAGGAAAATTTTGAATCACTTTTAGGCAGAAAAATCAATTAAGTTACGAGAAAAACTATCTTATTGAGAATTTGTTAGCCAAAATGTTTATAAAAACTGTAAATGTAAACTTATGCTGATTTTTCGTTATCAATATTATTAGGTTTATTTCTGTTCTAAAAGTGCAGATGCAATAATTCCATCTCATGGTGAGTTTTTTTCTGTATTTTTTCTTGAGATAAAAAATTTACAAAGCTCATATGGTCAATTTTGTCAATTTATTTGTTTATATATTGTTGCTCTGTGACAAAAATTAAAAATGGCAAACCTCGTTTCTCTGAAGAATTTGATGCTCCGCATTTCTAAAAAAATACTTTGAAATCGGTTTAGAAATACGACCTCTGGGCGAATATGAACAGTAAATTCCTATTTCAGACCACTGTGGAATGGTTGCCGCAGCACGCGGCGCGCAGCGCTACACAATATTATTTATCATTAACTCAAAGAGCGAGCGTTCAGACTTCCCACAATTTTGCGCCACAAAACTGTAGGAGATATTGCAAGTGTGAAGGTGGGGGGGCTGGTGGCACGCTAGCCCGTCCCCCCCCTTTTCAAAAACATGACTTCTAAATACATAACCTTGAAGCACTTCAAATGTGCTTCATCGGACCACTGATAGCAAGCTTCGCACCACTATGATAACGGAGTTACTGGCGAAGAAAGGTGGGGCCGATTTTCGTCAAAAATCAACATTTTCAAACTTTCTTTTGGCTAGTTTTTTCATTTTCAAATGCGCTCTATCGGAAGAAGAAAAATTTCGTACCAATTAACTGACGAAGATACAAACTTACAAAACATATTCAACACCAAGTGCGTTCCATTGCATCACCAACAATTTTCAAATCGAATAAAAAATAAGAAAGCCGTTAGGTTGTCAACACCTGAAGCAAGTGATAACCCGTGATAATAGAAATTCCGATATTTGAAGATATCAAATCGCAAATGAACAATTCGATTCTATATCAAATGCGCTCTATTGCACCAGCAATTAAAATATGCTCACTCTAACAGAACACTGGAAAACATTTAAACATCTCGGGGGGGGGGGGGGTGTTTGGTGACACGCTTCTCGTATATCGAGTCCTAATAATTAATATTTTTTAATTTCGTCTGGCTGATTACGAAGGACTTAAAAGCGAATCAAAAACTTTATTTCATTTGAATAATTTTAATTTAGAATTTCTTAGTTACCTACGTAAGAAAATACAAATTTATAGATGCACATATCTTGTGTACAATATGAAAAAGATTTATTTGTATTCAGGATATACGGCAGAAATGAGGAAATCTAGTTTTGGAAGGTAAGTGTTATATTTTGTATACATTTCAAAAGTATAATATTTCAGGAAAACTTTCCCATGATGTGCTCGTGTATTTTTATCATACTAATCAACTATATCATACTCATTCAGTGCGCATTAAACATTAGAGTGGGCCGAAAAAAACCTTCGTTCGTAGTAGTAATTTTGATCTTTTTATTGTTTATTAGTGCCGTAATGCTAACACATTACACTCCTCATTGATTTATTTATAAATATAGCCTTGAAAAAAACAGTAAGTGAGAAGAGAAAACTAGCTAGAAACGGCTATTCTTTTTTTGGTGTGCTCGCTCACACGTGGACTTACCCAGCTGATACTTTTAGCGTGAAAAGTACACAAATGATTCGCTTGAAGTCTTATCTCGTATAACATTGACAAAATAGATTTAAATATATTGCTTGGACTTTGAAAGACAATTTATATAAAAGCGTCCAGCCCAACTGTGTCACACACCCGCGTAATTCAAATGATAATTAATTATCACAAGGAATAAGTAGATGCTAAGAATTGATCAAGAATGATTGAAAATGTTCATCATTAAAAAGTAATGTAGAAGATTTCAAGGCATCTGCGAAAAAGCTTTCGGACATTGCTACATGCAAGTGTGCCGATTTAAAAAATTGCAGATCCCCAATGGATAGGAAAGTATTCATACTCGAACAGGCTTTTTTTCTGATCAGAGGGTTCCAAGATTGGGGAAAATTTCTTTAGTAGATGTTCCTGAATCAAAAAAGCAGTAAAAAAGAATAAGAAGATGTGAGTCTGACAATCTTAGACTTGAGACGGTTCATCTCGTCACCGCACCAGCTGATAAAAGGAAACAAATATATGTCAGCTGACTAGCGGGAAAACCGACAAAGTCTCTCCATCAGCTGTTGCGATAAGGAGAAAAGGGACAGCGATAAGAAATTGCGAGACAGGAACACGAAATTCTTATGAAGAGATATAGGTCATTAAGGCAAGCGGGCAATCGATAAACGCGCGCGCAACCAGACCCCCAAGAGTAGGGAGACAAGCGGGACCGAGCATCCAGGGAATCGCTCGATTGATGAGACGCGAAGGAAACGACACTTGCGATTCTACCGAGTTGGAGAACGGAGTTCTCCGAAACCTACCCAGATTAGCTGGGAACGCACCAACTCGACGCTTGCGAATGCGACCACCGAACTGCAATCTCACCTAGGGAGGATTATACAGGAGAGTGAAGCAAGGTTTTTTTATTATTATAAATTATAATTCTTATTTGTTCATATTGGTTCTCTAAGCAAAAAAAACTTTAAATTCTGACTTACCCAACTTCAAATTGGCGTCAGTTCACTTACAACGTGCCTGAGAAAAGCTCTTCTATCAACCGGGATCAGACCCGGAAATTGAAGATCAATGCTCCTTAGGGCAGGAAGTAAGTGAATGGGGCTCCATTCTGAAGTTGAGTACGATCAACTTTACCGATTTTATCGATAAGATTTGACACCTGGCAATCATGGCGGACTTCTCAACCAGGCTAAGACTTAGAAACTAGGCCGCCTGATGCCTAGCTTAAAAGCTAGGCAAATTAAACTGAATTTTAATCTCAACATTGCACCTGGATGAATTAAAATGATGCTTAATTTATAAAATTGAAAGAGAACAGAGCGATATGAATAGTCAAAAAGAAATCTCCTGGATAATCAAGGGGGAAAACAGCTTAGAGATTTAGGCTTACAGGTCATCTCGTGAATTCGCTGAAGAAAAATAAAAGAAATAATCAAGAAAACTCAACGGGCTAACGTACGCAGTTCCTGTTCGCGCTTAAGTGAACCCACCGCTCAACGAAATTTTAATAAAATATTGGCAAATTTATGGATGGCAGTCATGGACATTAATGGGGTCGCGTTGAATCACATTGAATCCTTGGCATTTGTAGAAATCATGTCTCAAGAAAATTTCATCTCTCAACAATTTTTGGCTGCAAATTACTTCCGGTTTGAAAGCTTGCGCATCCTAGAAAGTATCGTCACTCGTACAGATGGGAATAACAACCTTATCCTACTTTCTAGGGTTTCCTTAAGGGTGATTTTCCAAATAGGGCGGTAAGGGCTACTTTTAATGTCCTCCCAACGATCAATCCAGTCTGTGTCATTGGACTTGAGTTGTTGAACAGGCTCCATTAAAAGCAATTTAAGCTACCACTTTTATGAATTCACAATTATTCATGAAAGACGTTTAAACTGCGACAGACATATTCAAGATTAATAGAAATTAAACTCATCAGGGAATAATTTACCTTGCGGGATGCACAAGTGGAAATTTGTGTAGAGGGATATGCAGTCTTAAAAGTTACTCAGTTAAATCAGATCGAATCAATTTAAATGCATTTTTCCGTCCGATCCCTGCCAACCATCAATTGACCAATGTTACAGACTTGTAAAGCTAAAAAGTAAATATTCTCTTGATAATAATATTGAGGCTTCATTTTGTTCCTCTGTATTAGAGGTGAAAAAAGGTTCATCACTATCTGACTCAGAAATTAGTGACAAAGAAGAAGAGTATGTTCCTTCCAAGCAAAAGATTCAGAAATACCACCAATTACTAATGAAATTTTGTGAATATTGAGTACCCATCCGAAATATATTTTGGAAATTTCACATTCTTTGAAATCTGGAAATGCTCTCATGATCTAAGTCTTCAAGAACCAGATTCTCTCTCAAGAAATCTTTTCGAAACTATAACAAAATCCAGGTACT
The DNA here is from genome assembly GCA_932195095.1 of Andricus curvator. NCBI lineage: Eukaryota > Metazoa > Arthropoda > Insecta > Hymenoptera > Cynipidae > Andricus > Andricus curvator. The sequence goes on along the minus strand of CAKNYM010048140.1, from coordinate 65,985 downwards.
TGACAAACAAGTACTTGAAAGTGGTCGACGATACCATTACGCGGAATGCTTTTTTCGCTTCCCCAGAGAACGTGCTCCTCAACATGATAACGGATCATAGATCTCAGATAAGACAAGATGCACTTTAAACAATTATTTTTACCAGCCAGAACGACGCGAATGTATTGCGGACATTCAAGATTCCTAAACTTAACTTCAAAGCTAAAGATTACGTTGATATGATTGACTGGTTAAACTATGAAAGTAAATCACCGCCAGTGCTTCGTAATCTGGCAATAAATGATCTCAAGAGAAGGCATTCTTACATTGAAAATTTTAAACAGATTCTTGAATGAAATTTCGTACACTTCCCTTGCCACACCCAGGCAGTGAAACGCATGGTCAAAGTCGTGACGACGGCTTATGAAAAAGTATGCGGAAGTCATTCTAGGGTCGGTTACATCAGGTCTATTTTAGAATCAAGGGCAAAAATTCCAAAATTTAAAAGCAAAAAAACAAATCATATAGTTCAGATAGTTCTGCAGTATGATTGGGTGGATGGATGGGACTGAGGAAGGAACTGAAAATGCAGTTACCTCCACGTGGTCAGTTCTGGCTCTTTTTAAAGGGAGCGAAATACTGCACAAGTGAAATAAAAATATATACTGTAGTTACAAAAGAGCTAATTTGTTCAATAACACTTTAATCTTGCTGAGCTTAAATTTAACTTTCAAAGTGGCTAAAGTAAGAAAGTTTTAAGACTAGTCATACGATATGACCGTAATTTCATCGTATACTAATTTCGCATATAAGAATATGTTTCTGCTTGGAAGCCTTTCATGAGTACCGTGAGCATGCTATATTTACAGTGCATGGAAGATTTTTGAATAAATAAGCGGATTGCTTAAACATTTAAAAGGCTGCGAGTATAACCTGAAACTGAGATAACTTCCCTAAATATAATCGAAATCTGACGCCCAGGTAGGAAGTTATATCTTTTGTCACATTTTCAAGAATGTAGTCATGGGCAACAATTTTAACGGCAAACATCCCCTTTTTCTTGGGAATAGTGCATTTGTGTAATTTGGACGTGACCACAGTTTTGGTGCACCAAAAACTACCACTTCCTAAGTTTCAAACTTAAGTTTCAAGTTTAAATGTATGTCCAAGCGCGCAGTGGTGGTTTTTCCTAAATATTATACTTTTGGAATGTATAAAAAATATAACACTTATCTTCCAAAACTTAAGCTCTTCCTTTTTGCCGTATATGCTGAACACAAGTTTAACTTTTTTATATATTTTACGACATATATGCATCTCAAAGTGCATGCAAGTATGAATTTCTTCCGCATTCACTTATCGCACTATTAAATGGAGGCACGGTAAACGTTTCATCCTAAAAAGGTATATAAAGGGTATATAAATGCTGGCTATATAAGAACTGTAAAAATTACCAAAGGAAACTTGGTGTGGTTGTTGCATCCAGTACCCACACCAAATAATTAAAATAATTATTCATCTTCTTGAGTATGTAACTATGGATAGCGTGTCACCAGCCCACCCACCTCCTTTCGCGCTCTCGTTATCAGTACTTGCGATCTAGCGCAATTGAATTTCTTCGTTGTTATCTGCCCCGTGCCCAAGAAGCTTGCGGAGGGGGCGGAGATATACAGTGCGTATTATGGGGGTGCATACCCGTGCTCTGGTACAGCGGCGCGGTGAAGGCGATTGACGGCAGCCACAAACTCTTCCCTCGGACGGTCTACAGGAGCGAGAGAGAGAGAGAGAGTGAGTGAGAAAGGAAGGGGAATAAGTAGGATTTGGAAGGATGAAGCAAAATGGGCCCTACCCAGTTGGCAACGCACGAGCTTCTTCCGCAATACGAGGAAATCCCGAAGACGAAGGGACTCGTAGGTAGATCAGTTCACTCGGCGAAGGTAATCTAACTGTAGGAGGTACCCTCAAAGCCCAAGGACGCGGAGGTGAGTCGAAACAGTCGACGTAGCGGGTCGTACTGCTTATTGATGCTCCTAGAGATTGGTGCCCGCGAGTAAGGTTGGTTGGCGGTATTGCGTAGCGCGGCTCGTAAAAGAACGGAGGCATCCTCAACGAAAGGGGTACAGCTCTGTTAGTCGCGGCTTTCCGGTGGAGTGGATCCCGAGTCCCGGTCCTTCCCCGACGAATCTCTAGGCGGTTCGACTCTCCTTCCTGAAATAAACCTGGTGCTTCCGGATCATATGCCGGGACGAGTACCCGGGCAGCCTCTTCCTCGGCGGCCCGACGCGCCCGCTCCTCCTCGGCGGCCCGACGCGGCTGTTTTGCTTCTGTTCGTTTCGCTTCAATCGCTCGACGTTCCCGCTCTTCTGGAGGTAGTAAAGCCTCGGGGGCCCGACGAGTCTGGCGTTGACGAAAAATGGTAGTAGAGAGTCCCCGTGGTCACACGGACGGAGGGTTCATGCTTTGAAAAATACCCTCTAATAGAGGTGGTGCCAATCGGAAACAGCCAACTACTTTTCTACGGAAAGGTATTTAATCTGATGTGCTGAGGACCCACACTCTTAGGCCGATCTTGCGCTCCTCAGATGAAAGCCGTAGACCACCGCACTTCACTTCACTGACACGAACACCGTTTTATGAAACCCGAACTCTGAATCTCGACGATATCTGGAGCAGAGCGTAACGACAACGATTTTTCCACTGATGAGCACAATAAAAAAATATAAAGAAACCACGAGTTCCCGATTTTATCCGAATTGAAGCAAGGAATGAGACGAACGGGATAAACTCCGGCAAAAGAAAAATAAACCCGATGAGACGGACGAAGAACTAAATGAAAAGCGGAAGGCTTGTTCTGTCAAATTTGTTTATTTTTAAGAGATAAGAGAAGGCAGAGCGAACGCAACTGACGAACTCGAAAATCGTAGAACGACTGACTTAGAACTAGACTCCCCGACTCTTGGCAACCCGGGCACGGGGGTCTCGGTAGCAGTGGGAGCGGCGGCGAGCCCGCCGATTGGCTGAGAAACGACAAAAAGGACGCAGCCGATCGGTGGGGACAGCCAGCCAGCTCCACTACCCGAGCCTTCGCGCGCCGGCGGCCATATTAAACCTACAATGAACGTGATTGCTACAACTTTAATTATCAATTAAAAATAGTTATTGTTACTAAAATTTTCTGAAATTTTAATAGTTCACTTAAAATTAACTTAACCCAAATTCCCTGCAAACGGGAAGCGGCTAAACCTATTAGGACGACTTTTCGGATTTCTTTGTTTATAACTTTTATGTACGCGAATTCATTCATTAAAATTTACGGAATAAATAACCTGAATACGCATGTTGAGTAGCTACGACAGCGCCACCAATTTGGAACTATTGGGAAGAAATTTGAATTTCAATTCAATATTAACGAAAAAGCTTATAGTAAACAATTAATTTTAAAACGTAGATTAACATTTTTTATTTAAATGAATTGATATGCACTTGTAAAACTAGAAAGAATAAGTAAAAATATTCTAGCTTTATAAACGCAATCTTCTAAAACAGAGTAGTTTCGTAGGCTAAGAATAGATAGATATCACTCCCTCCCTTTGAACTGATAAGAGCAGTAGACTGTACTCTTTTATTGTGGGACCGATCCGGCAGGGCCTCGGCCCAAAAGGCATCATTCCTTCTCTGACTGCTACGGCGTCAACTTGTGTTTCATCAAAATAAACTAAGTGACCAGATCTACGAATCTGCGTCAGAACAATTTAAATTAAAGTGACTTTTCATTCAGACCGTCAGACACTGCTTTTTTCATAAACATTGCTCAAATAACTTCGAGACACCCAATAGTTCGCGTATCAGATGGCACTGTTGTCAAAGTCACAGAGGTATCCTCCAGGCGTATATTCGTCCTGTTTCCTTATGTAGGAAAAAAAATATTTACATAATGATTCTGAAACGAATTATCGATATAAAACTGTTGAGGAGAATAAAAACTAATTCTAACTATTATTTTGTAATATAGTCGATATATGTGTAAGTAGATTTCCATATAGAAATATATCGACCTAAACCATGTTGTTAAGTAAGCTGCAAAAAGAGGAGGGAGAGCTGCTTATTAATTATCATCGTTACTTAATCCACATTTAAGGTAGGCGTAATTCGCCGTTCAAATTCTCTAGATCGCCGGCCAATGTGTCTGAGTGGGAGGATAGTGAGTAGGACAGAAACGGAGGGTAATAGAGCGGAAGAGAGAAGGCGCGTATAGGATAGAAAGAGACAGGCATGGCGTACGTGACTAAGCGAGGAAATCGGCCGGTTAACGGAGCGTAACACGATGGCGATACGTGAACAAGCGCGTGTTTGTTGGCTTATTGGGAAATTTTTCGGCTATTTCCGGCGATCATAAAGAGATAGGAGAGAGCTAGGACAAAGGACGTGAGTTACTTAACGTGGGTTAGCAAACTTGTCGTTTGCAAACATCGCAAATCGACACATCATCTCACAGGCCCTTCACTCAAATTTTCTACCCACAAATCAAGTGGAAAGCCGTACGGATGAGTATTGATTTTCGGGATTCTCAACTTGGCCAGTGGCCTACAAAATGGTGGTGCGATGGAGCACATTTGAAGTCCTCCGGAATGAGCCAAGGAGAATTGAAAAATAATAACGAGGACTCGAGATACATATAGCCTGTCACAAGCCCGCCCCCACCACCTCCTTGCGCGCTTTCGTTATCAGTACTTGCGATCTAGCGCAATTGAATTTTTAGGTAGTGAAATGGAGCGGATTTGAAGTGCTTCCGAATGAGCCAAGGAGAATTAGAAAATATTATTCAGGACTCGAGATACTTGAAGCGTGTCACCAGACCCCCCACAGGATATTTATATATTTCCCAGTGTTCTGTTAGGGTATCAATGTTTCCCTTAATCCCCGCGCTTTGAATTCCGACTTACACGCTCGTTCAGAAGAATCTAAGTTGTTATTTTTTCGATTGGTGACATTACAGCGAAGTAATGTGGCATTTAGTCCTCTAGAGAACTAAGTAATGCCACGCGCATCTCCAATCTACCCTTTCTCCCTGAAACTGCGCATCGCAACTTATATTCTTCTGAAGCGTAGTCGCTTGTTCTGGCCTGCGGTGATTACGGAAAGCATCGTTTGCTACGCTCGCGTAGCAAACTTCATGCTCGTTGGTAATCGACCCTATACACTTGTTGTACAATCTACTAATAGTTGATGATGCAACGAAGCGCATTTAAGATCGAATCGAATCAAATTGTTTATTCGCGATTGGATATCTTCAATTATGGGAATTTCAGTTATCACGGGTTATCACTTGCGTCATAGAATATGTTTTGCAAGTTAAATGTGATTATTAGTGCATAATGGGGGTTTGAACACCAGCTTTGCACCAGCCCCCCACCCCGCCAGTTTGTATCTTCGTCAAATGATTGGCGCAAAATTTTTCTTTTGAAGAGGGATAGAGCACATTTGAAACTGAAAAAGATAGCGAAAAGAAAGCTTGAAAATGTTGATTTTTGACGAAAATCACACCTGCATCCCCCCCCCCCCACTTTTCTTCGCCCATAACTCCGTTATCATAGCGGTGCAATGCTTACTATTAGTAGTGCGATGAAACACATTTGAAGTTCTTGAAAGTTACGTATTAAAAAGTAATATTTTCGAAAAAGGGTAAGTAAATATTCCTTTGAATATCCTCCATAATATATATTTTTGTGGAATTTTTTTACTAGGGTGAAACAATGTGAAAAAAACAAAACAAAAATCGCGCATGCAACACTCCGCACCGTTACGGTGCACTACTTTCAACCATATACGTACTGTGTGACCATGATCCAAGAAGTGTCTTGGATCATGCTTTGGAACACAACCCCATTACATTTTTTCATGGTCAGAAGCAAAATTCCTCCTGATGGCAAACTCTAAAATTCATTTTTTAGAAGTTATGGAGGGCGAAAGAAAAATCGAAAAAGTGTTTTTTTCTTGAAAACGGCTCGACCGATTTTGATAAATAAAATATATGTCGCAGACACTAATGAGGCAAAAAAAAAAGTTTAATTTTTGGACACCCATATTTTACATAAATATTTAGTATATCCCTTATAACACATATTTTCCTTAAATATTTTAAAGTGGTGGAACAACGCGAAAAAAAAGTAAATATCACGCACTTGACAATACACGGAAAAAATTTGGTCAGCAAACTTTACCAAACTTTTGAGCACAATTGGGATATATGCACCAAAAGGAGAATGTTTGACATTATTGTAATAATTTGTGACGTGCAAAAGGTAACGTGCAAGATATTTACCATTTTTTCAATTAGGAATATGGTGTTGAATTTGCAACCTATTTTTAGTCCTCGTTGGCATTTAGCATTTAATAATGAATATTAGTTTTTCAATTGCAAAATAAAATTAGAGTTCATTTAGGAAGGTTATTACAATGTTGATTACCATGGATCGAAGTTGACGCCCTTGGCGTGAACCCTAGTGATGTCATTTTAGTGCTCTTTGCCATGTTAGTGCTTTCCCTACTAAACTTGTAATTTGTTTCTTCTATTTAATGGGATGAAAAAATTATATTTCAATTAGAATAAAAAAAGTTTTTCCAAAAAAAAGAATCCTATTCCGAGAAAATCAAAATTGAAGTTCGTGGTATCACGAAAAAAAGAATATATATTTTATTTATTATTATTAAAAGCATATATTTTTGTTATTGCATGATAACATTTTTTTAAAATATGAATACTAAAAGGTTTGAAAAAATTAATACTCCGTTAAAATTTGAACTAAATTTGAACTTAGATTTTACTGAATTCTGTTTTTAAATTATTGTGTCAATAAATAAAATTGCAAGAAAATCTTTTCACCACAACTCTTACTATAGTGTCATTTTGCAAAATTTTATGATGATGACAGAAAATTTAATTTTAAAAATAAAAAATAAAATCTTTTAAAAACAATTTCTTAAACTGGAATTTTTCATATAAAAAATTGAATAAAAAGTTTTCATCAAATGTACGTCGCTTTATAATTTTATTTTAAGAATTATTTAGCTAAAATCTTGTTTAATATTTTTTTTAATATTATCATACCTTACAGTGTAATGAAGGTTTTCGTCAAATCTATATCGTGAAAATCTTCAAAGAACGTATGAATAATTATCTACCAACAATGTTTAAAATAATTTTGTAGTTTTACTCTTGTCAGTGCAATTAAAAAAAATGTCCTCTCACAGAAACTTGTATATAATTTTATTAATTAATAAGAATTTATATAAGTTGTCCACTGCAGTATTAACCAAAGAGTAAATCTTTCAATTGTGCATTGCGTACCTACAAGAAATTATATAATTGAACGAACTTACCTGTAAGTGAAGTTCGATTGTAATTGTATGAGCGCCTCCTCCGAATAGATCAACACGTAGTCCCCCTACTTCGGGTCAGAAATACCACAACTTGAAAGCTCAAAGAACCAAAAACCGGGGCGCGCGCGTCGCTAACGCCCTGTGTGATGTGAGTCTACTCATTCTTTCAAATTATATTGCCGTAATAATTTGGGGTCTAATTCAATTAGATAATGGGAATATAACGATAGGGATGGATTGATCTATTCGGAGGAGGCGCTCATACAATTACAATCGAACTTCACTTACAGGTAAGTTCGTTCAATTATATAATTGTATTTCGCGCCTCCTCCTCAAGATCAACACGTAGATGTTGAAAGCAACTTACGGCAATCTTTAGAAGAAAAAGTAAAAATAAATTTTACACTGAAAATGGAAATATTTAATATCAGAACAACATTTCTGACAAATTCAATAACATAAATGTAAAAACTAAACTATCCATTCAATATGCTATTTGCGAAACTTAATCTATCTTGTACAATAGGTCGCTTGTAAAACATTGCAAATGTTTCAGAACTCTTAGTCCATCCTGCACTTTTCCTAATAATATCTAAATCTACTCCAAGCCTATCCGCTGCTGATGTAGCCGCATGTCGAGTGCTATGAGCGGAAAAAACTGTGGTATCGATACCGCATTTTGATAATGTAGACTTAACCCATCTACTTAATGTCTGGGAAGTAACTGCTCTATGAGGTTTTCTGAATGATATAAATAAATTCTTGGTTGATTTTCGCTGTGGACCTGACTTAAGTAAATAAGTTTCAAGAATCGATGCAGCACAGAGCTTTTGAACCTTGTAATAAGGTAGAAGTAGAATCGGTTGAGGTTGATTTCTTCCCGATGTTTTAATCTGTTCCGGTATTCGGATCTCAATACAAGATGTAGTTTTAATAATATTGTCGATCTTTATGAGTTCAAAGGTTTGTATTCTATGGCCTGTTACCAATGCGAGAAGAGTTTTCAATTTCATTGATAAATCTTGTCAACTTAATTCCTGATTTTCAGGTTTCGAAGAAAAATGGTCGAGAACAACTCTAGGGTCCCATGTATACTCATATTTTGGCTTTGATGGTCTAAGGCTAGAAATTCCCTTTAAAAACCTAGAAATTCTTGGATCATTGGTAACTTGGGAGGTAGTTATCAAAGAAAGTGCAGATCTAGTACAGTTAATAGTACTATACGAAGATCCCTCCTCGAATTCCCTAGTCAGGAAAATTAAAATATCCGGAATTTCTGGGCAAAAAGGATCTAAAGAGTTTCCCGTAGCGAATTGCCACCACTTTTTTAAGGCAACGTTGTAGATCTTCATTGATGACTCACGAAGAGAAGCGGCAGATATATCTAAAGAAGGCTCCGGAATCCCTTGACGTATCAGTGCCTGCTGGATAACCTGCCGACCACCAGGGTAAGGTGTCTCCAGAGTGGATGAGGTTCCCTATTAGAAGAAGTTAAAAGTTCTTCATTAGGCTCAAAGTAAATTGGTTTCTCGTCAAGCATTGACTGGAAAATATGGTACCAAGGTTGAGTAGGCCAATCTGGAACCACAACAATGCCCTCACCCTTTTCTGACTTTATTTTATTTAGAACTCTTAAAATTATAGCAAAGGGTGGAAACGCATATAAAAAGGTTCTTTCCAAGACAAAGTAAAAGCGTCAATCGCTATTGAGGCAGGATCTTTCTTCCATGAAACATAAGATTTGCACTTTGCATTAGAACGACTAGCAAATAAACCAATTACCGGTTCACCGAAAATTTTACCAATTTTTTCAAAAGCAAAATCTGATATCTCGTATTCTGTTCCTGGCTCAAGTCTTCGTGATTCAACCTCTGCCTCAATGTTCTCTTTAGAGCTAATATAGGAAGCAAATATCCATACTCGACGATCCTCGCACCATTCCCAAATCTCTCTTGCTATATCATTAAGATGCATATACTGGGTGCCTCCCATTCTATTAATATAGCAAATGGCAGTCGTGTTGTCAATTCTCAATAATATGTTGCATGATCTTAAATCTTTGGCAAAACAGTTAAGACCGAAAAGGGCAGCCTTTAATTCTAATAGATTAATATTTAGGACCTGTTCCTCCTTCGTCCAAAAACCATGAGATCTTTGAGAACCACAAACAGCTCCCCAAACAGTCAGAGAAGCATCTGAGAAAATCTCGAAGGTGAATTCTACCTCCTTTATTGACCTATAGCCCGTTAAAATATGGGTTTTCCACCATAGTAAGTCTTTTGAGTTCAAATTTAATTTCATGTGCGCGTCATAATTATCATTGTTATCTGCTAAAGCCTTGATTTACTTTCTCTCAAAATCCTTAGTATACAACCAGCTATACGATAGAGCCGGGCAACAAGCTATTAAAGAACCGATAAATCGGGCAAATTCTCTAATATTGCATCGTGACATTTTCTGAAATTTCTCTACCTGATTGAGGATGGCAAATCTTTTTGATTCAGGAAGCTCCAAAATCATTCTTGATGAATTAAACGTAAAACCTAAGAATTTACGAATTTTACTTGGCACTATCTGACTCTTCTTTTCGTTAATAACAAAACCGATTTTCTCTAATAACTTTCTAGTCTCAGCTAAATTTTTTAAACAATCAGAATAAGTATTGCCAATCAACAAAAAATCGTCTAGATAAATAACCGATATAAAGCCTGACTTTCTGAGAATAGAGACCGCAGGTCTCAAGAGCTTCGTGAAAACATGAGGAGTTGTAGAAAGACCGAATGGTATGCACGTAAATTCATATGTTGTCCCCTCGAATTCGAATCTCAGAAATTTTCTGTCACTTTCGTCAAGCGAAATTGAATTAAAGGCATCCTTTAGGTCTAAGGTTACCATAAAACATTCTTTACTTATTAATTTAATTGCCGTCTTATGGTCCTCAAGTTTGAAATGCTCCGTGTGAATAAATTTATTCAAGTCTTTAAGATTCAAAATGAATCTGCTATTACCATCTGGTTTGGGAACTAAAAATATGCTTGAAATAAATTGATCCCTTACAGGCTCACACTCGCGTATTATGCCTCTTTTTAAAAGTTCGGAGATTTGAGAAGACATTTCGTATTTTTCTTTAGTAGAAAAAATAGATCGTTTAACAAACGTTTGATGAGGAGTTAAAAGAAAAGGGATTTTGTAAACCTTGACCCAAGACAAGATTTTTGGGTCTGAAGTTATTGTCTTCCAACTTTCAACAAAATACCTTAATCTACCAGCAACATTACTTACTAGGCCTAATCCTTCCTCCTGTAATCCTTCCTGCGTGATGAGCACGGTTGAGGTGGTTTCGGCTGAGATTGTTGGTTCTTCTGGTATGATTTTCGAGGAGTCCAATGTTTCTTCTGCCCGCCCGACATCGTAGAGTCCCTCGATTGTTGATGAGACAGGCTTCTCAAGTTTTTTTGATTGGTTTTAGGTGTCGCCTTCTTAGGATTAAAAGCAGTGGACGTTCGTTCCACGGCCTGAGCTGATTTGACATTCTCCACAAGATCCTTTCCAAAAAGAAACTCATCAGAAATGGTTGAATTCAACGAGTCCTTGAGAGGAGGTTCATACATTGCAAGAAGTAAGCTTCTCCTAATTTTAGTATTCTCCCGTTGTAGGTCAATGAGAATCCTACAAGAATCGCTTAAAGATTCTAGAAGAGCTGTATCCTCCGCATTGTTTCGATCAAAAATCGTAGAGATAATCTTACATGTCGCAGCTATAGCGGCCGTAAATTTTTCCTGCGTATGGACAATTTTCTTGTCTCTTTTAAGAGTCGACTCTGGGAGCTTGCACGAATTAAAAACCGTATTCAATTTTGGAGGATCCAGATTTATACAGTTGCTAGGAGGCGGATATTTTTTCAGTAACATAGAAAGTTCTTACGCCGGTAAACCTAACTTCAGGATTTCATTCGAACGAACTGTGAAATCGTCGTGCATAGGCGGAGCTGAAACTCTGTCTTCTGCGATTCGCTTTCCCATTACCTCAACAAAATTTTGAGGTAAATTCCTGATCTCTGGTCTCTGTTCAATCGGATCAGTATTATTGTCTCCTTTATTTTGCAGCGTTGCCGACTTATCCTCTGCAACATCTTTACCTTGGATATTCCCACTGTCCGTACGGACGGGATCTACTCCTCTTGCGTCGGTAAGGGACGAAGGCAGGTGTTCGACTGATGACTGAGAGTCATAACCTACACAACATTGAAATCATATAAAGCCCTTATATACCTATAGCAAATAATTTTGAGCAAGTATAAACTTAATCATTTTATGATGGGTATAAGCCCTTCAGACACAAGGTCTAGAATGTCGGCATGAGCCTGCTTTTGTGGTCTGGGTATGACAACTTTTGATGGGTATGTGCCCTTTAGACAAAAGTCTCAAATGCAGGTATGAGCCTGCATAAAAATTTTTTTGGGTATGAGCCCTCTAGAACTGCAAGACTGAGTTCCATTGAGTCTTGTACATACGTCCGCAATCGAGATTAACAATCCCGTATAGGCCATATTACATAAATATGTAATATAGTATATTTAAAAAACCTGAAATAAACTACTTACTGTAAGCGGAAGAATCAGATTCCGTGCTTGAATGGCGTTTACGATGCTTGGATCCTTTCTTACGACGACGGTCCTCCCTCCTTTCTAGCTTCAGAATTCGCTTTAAAATTCTTCTACGCTGTTTAGGATCAGTAAGGTCGTCCTCCGGTGATGATGAAGTCGACGATGATGATGAACTATATTTTCTTTTCTTACTTTTTCCCATCTTTCACTCACGTAAAAAAGGAACGAAGTGGATTGTCTGACACAAAGAAGAAGAATGAGTAGACTCACATCACACAGGGCGTTAGCGACGCGCGCGCCCCGGTTTTTGGTTCTTTGAGCTTTCAAGTTGTGGTATTTCTGACCCGAAGTAGGGGGACTACGTGTTGATCTTGAGGAGGAGGCGCGAAATACAATTATGTAATTTTTGCAGATTTAATCAAATTTACTGATGAGGACCACCGGTCCTTACCTTAAAACTTTCGGAACAATTCAATTATTTTTAATTTATTTGACCCTAAAGCCAAAAGTGAACATCAAAATTCTCAAAGAAAGTCACAATTGATGTATAATATTTTTATACAATATATGCTAAATGTCCCACGAAAAACACTAATATAACCTAAAGGTATTAAAAATTCTAAGTTTAATTTTCAAGTCAAATGATTTTCATTTGAAATAACCGATTTTTTGAAATTAAATGACTTTTGTTTAAATTAACCGATTTCCGGTGAAAAACGTTACCATGACCTGAAATGGTTGAAAAATTCTGAATCTTCTTGGCAATTTTTGGAATATAATTTAATTTAAACAAAGTTATTGGATTTACATTTAATGATTTTATTGAAAAACACCGTTTTCAGATGAAACACATCAACATAACCTATGGTTGTTGAAAAATGGTACATATTCTTTAAAATGTAATAATTCTTTATTAAAAATACCAATAACTTCCAACGAAAAACGCAAACATAAGTGTTCAAAAATTTGCTGTCCTATTTGAACTATAGTGATTTTTGTTTGAAAATACCAGTTTTTGATATAAAACGTTAAGCTAACCTGAAATTGTTAAAAAATGGAAATTTTGATGATTTTTGTTCAAAAATGCTAATTTCCAATTAAAAAAAAATGTACACAACCTAAGACTTGAAATAAATTTCAAGTCTTCTCAGAAATGTTCTGATTTTATAATATTTTTTTTCAGTACAGCGAAAAGTACCAATATAAAAAATGTGTAATATTTTCAATAGTTTATTAGAAAATTTAAAAGTTTTAATTCAATTACCCAGTAAAAAAAGTTGAATAGATATAACGCGAAAACGAATTCAGGTTAGGTTTGGTGAATTCGATTTCTGTCATCGAATTGGACCTATAAATTCAATTCTGCAATGCATTAGGCTCTATTCGGCCGAGTTTATTTTATGAAATGAAGGGAAATTATAAGTTTTTCAGGGTAGCAATGAGTATAATTATGAAAAATAAAGTTGCCCAAATACATTCGTGCTGTTTGGGCGAGCGATATTAATTATTTAACTGAACGGAGTGATATTAACCAAACTTTGACTCTAATTCGACAATTCACATGATTTTACAGACTCAATTCTGCAAGGTGCAGGACGCTGGACACGGTGGGTTACTGGTAAACTACACTGCCGACAGTTGGTTTTGGTCTGCCTAGAGGTCTCTTACCAATCGGTTTCCCTCTTAAAACTTGCGCCACTGTTCTTCCATTGCCCATTCTTGCTACATGCCCCGCCCATCTTAATTTACGCGCTTTCATTACTCTATTAATATTTGCTGACCCGTAGAGAGCGTGCAGCTCATCATTATGCAGTTTTGTCCATTCACCAGTCTCTTCATCCCTCGTTGGACCATAGATTTTTCTATGTACTTTATTTTCAAAAACTCTAAACCTATTCTCCGCTCCCTTCGTCAGCGCCCTCGTTTCACACCCGTACATGACGACCGGCATTATTATCGTTTTGTAAATTCTTACTTTGATGTTTCTAGATAGCAATCGCGATTTTAGTAGCGTGTTTGCTGCATAATAGCACCCATTGCCACCGTGCAGCCGCGCGTTGATTTCCGTTTTAATATTATTTTTGCTAGTTATAATAGACCCGAGGTATTTAAACTCGTTAACCCTTTCGAATTTCATATTTCCGGCCATAAGATCCCCGCCTACATTACTTTGTTCAGATCTGACGACGGTCATATATTTTGTCTTCGATTCGCTAACTTCCAAACCAATATCTTTGGCTTTTGTGATCAAGATTTCTGCATTTTTAGCTACGGTTTCTTCATCATCCCCTAGTAAGTCGAGATCATCCGCATACCCAAGAATTTGTATTATCCCATTGAGGGTAGCACTGGTCGGATTCACTTGTACTTGTCTGACCACGTATTCTAAAACTAAGTTGAAAAGGACGCACGAAAGTGCATCGCCCTGTTTCAGGCCATCGCGGATCGAAAACTCTTCAGATAAACTTCCGTTTGCACGTATTCTACCCCTACTGCAGCTTAAGCAAATTTCGATAAGTCTAACTAATTTTCTTGGTGCACCCAAGAACACTAGGATCCAGTACATTCGTGCGCGTATAAAAGAGTCGTAAGCTTTTTTGAAATCAACAAATAGCTGATGCACTACTTCATTAAATTCCCATTTCTTTTCTAACTGTTGTCTAATTGTAAACATTTGATCGCTTGTAGATCGGTTTCGGCGGAATCCGCACTGGTAATCCCCAATGATTTCCTCGGCAAAAGGAGTTAGTCTACTTAAGATTACATTGGACAGGATCTTATAACACGAAGGCACAAGTGAAATTCCCCGATAATTGTTACAGTTTGTTTTATCGCCTTTTTTAAAGATAGGAATAATAATAGAGGTATTCCATTCCTCCGGCATGCGTTCTGTTTTCCAAACTGCGCGTACTAATTTACAAATTTGCCTTGTGAGTCAAGGGCTTCCATTTTTTATCAGTTCTGACGGTAGGTGGTCGATGCCAGCGGCTTTGTTATTTTTCAACTTCTTTATGGCCATTTCTATTTCTATATCAGTAGGATCATCAATTAATAGATCGGCAGTGTGGATTTCACCGAGATTACCTTCAACGGGGGCTTCGCGTACATTTAATAACTTATCGAAATAGTTTTTCCATAAATTCAGTCTCTCTATCGCATCGGCTACTAGATTGCCATTTTCGTCCCTCATTACTTCCGTTCTACTTTGAAAGCCTTTCCTTATAAAATTGATTCCCCTGTACATCTCACGCGGGTTATTTTGTTTATTATGCGTTTCTATTGCTAGTATTTTATTCTTTTACCACTCCCTTTTCTTGGATCTATGAAGCCTATTTGTACTTTTACTAATCTCGAGATACTTCTTATGTGTTTGATCGCACTTATTTTGTAAACTAATTAGTTTGGCCTTCCGACGTTTTTCAAACCAAAGTTTTCACTCTTCGTCAAACCATGGTTTGCTTTTGGTTACTTTCTTTAAACCTATAGTAAGTTTCGCGGCTGTCTTTATCGCCTTTTTCATATTGCTCCACAGGGTTTCCGAGTCCTCCACGTAATGATCGTTATCGTCTCTCTGTTCTTCGAGAACGTCGAAACTATTAGAAATCTCAACTTGATAATTTAATATTTCTGCTGATGTTTTAAACTTATCTATATTGAAACGAACTGTTGGCTCGGTGCGGCTTGTTTTCTTACTGTACGCTAGCCTAGATCTTAGTTTTACTATCACGAGAAAGTGGTCTGAATTTAAATCCGCTCCCCTGTACGATCTTATATCGAGAATGTTTGTATGACGTCTTCTGTCAATTATAACGTGATCAATCTGATTGTGAGTGTTACCATCTGGTGATGTCCAGGTGGCCTCATGTATATTTTTATGCTTGAAAAATGTGCTTCTGACAACGAGGTTCTTTGAAGCTGCAAAGTTTATTACTCTGGTTCCATTATCATTACTGACGTCATGCAAACTTTCTGATCCTATTGTAGGCCTATACATTGGTTCTTTTCCAATTTTCGCGTTGAAATCTCCCAATACTATTTTTGCGTCCTACGTTGAGAACTTGTCAAAAACCTGTTCGATTGTTTCGTAAAAAAGATCCTTAGTGTCTTCGTCTTTGTCCTCGGTGGGGCAGTGCACGTTGATTAACACCTGTTTGCTGAAATTACCCTTTAGTACAATGTATGATAACCGATCGTTAATGAATTGCGTGTTGATAACCGCTTGCGAAATTCGTTTATTAATGAGAAAACCGGTCCCCAGTGTGCACCCCTTAGCTCCCCCATAGTGAAAAGTATAGTTATCCTTAGAAATTGACGCGAAATCGCCCGGCCAGCAGGTTTCTTGAAGTGCTATTAAGTCCGTATCGTATTTGTTTGCTATCTCAATGAGTTCGCTAAATCCGCCAGTATTTAGACTACGCGCGTTCAGAGTTCCCACCCTTAGATATTTTACGATAGTTTTTTGTTGTTGCAAGTTAGCCATGATAATTTCGTGAAAATCCGCACGTTAGGATCCTATTCCGATCGTAGGTGAGTCCACCGTCCCAGAAGTGATAACCCCATACCTCTCTGGGTCTAAGTATGAGAGCTTTCCGACTTTGACAAGGACCGTGTCAACTTGTCGTCAGACACATTACAGTTTCATCCTCGTATTCTAACATCCCCCTGCAAGGCAGCGCGCCTACTGGAATCAATACCCCTTTGGCCCTGTGCAGGCGAATCATTTCACACATCCCTTGCGGGCAGTGTCATCGCTGCGGTGTCCAATGGGGCAGCAGGATTTTTTCCTTATAAGATTTTTAGTTTTGGTTCGGGTAGTGTTTCTAGGTGGATACACGCTGCACCTCGGCTTGTCAGAACCCACCCATTGCGTATGAACGCGAGTGGGTGAGTCCTCCCAAGCCATGGTTGTCGTGTACCTATTTTCTACCAGTGCTGAGCTCACCACACTCACGACTGGTTCCTAGCGGCTGTCCGCGACTGCTTATTCTTGTATTCGCAGTTAACCTTAAGGGCTGTTCAGCCTTACGGGCCGTTCCTCTACCCGCAACCTGAGGACGCGCTACGTAGTGGTGACAGGAAACCCACCGAGCAGATCGAAAACTAATTATTAAAAAAAATTAAAAATTCACTGAAAGAACAAAAAGCTATTTGTGCACTTATTTTATTATAATAAATGTTCGAACGTTAACAAATTTGAAAATCTGTCTACTTTTATTCTCAGCATTCCTTCTTCACTTCTAATATAATAATATTATCATATATTATAATAAAATAAGATAACAAAAAAATCAAAATTCAATACTTGTAAACGTACTTAAAAACTCATCCGACTGTTAGTTGAAAAATATTGAAATAAGGTTGAATCATTAAAGGTAACTACATTTTTTTCACATAAAATAAGATTAACATATTTAATACGATAATTAAAACAAAGATAATGCAATTTCATGATTCCAGAAGTAATTATTTGATGAATACATATAGACTACATATAGAAGAGAACTGGAAAAGTTTGGGAAGGCTATGTAGCGCGCGTGCTTGCTCTAGTTTTAGTAAAAACTGTTTAATTACCAGTTTAAAGTTACCAGTATTCCACCGCGTCCATCGCCCTGCACCTTGCATAATTGATTCTGTCAAATCATGTGTATTGCCGAATTGGAGTCAAAGTTTGGTTAATATCACTCCATTCAGTTAAATAATTAATATCGCTCGCCCAAACAGCACGAATGTATTTGGGCAACTTTATTTTTCATAATTATACTCATTGCTACCCTGAAAAACTTATAATTTCCCTTCATTTCATAAAATAAACTCGGCCGAATAGAGCCTAATGCATTGCAGAATTGAATTTATAGGTCCAATTCGATAATGACAGAAATCGAATTCACCAAACGTAACCTGAATTCGTTTTCGCGTTATATCTATTCAACTTTTTTTACTGGTACTCAAGAGTAACGAAGATTCAGAAAGCACAATTCGCTTTAGGTAAAAGCCAAATGATTTTCATTCAATTAAAATTTGCAAAAGCTTATTCTACTACATGAAAGGTCCTTCAAAATTTTATTCATCACGTTTTTATTGAATATTATCTAGTAAATTGTTTTATTTGAAACAGAACTAAATAAAAATAATTGTACGTATTATTTTTAAATGAAATAATTTCCATAAAAACGTGACGAATATATTTGTTAAGAAACTTTGAAGGAATGGAATGAGCTTTTGTAAATTAAAATGGAATGAAAATTACGTATATTGGCTTAAAAAATCTCTAAAATTCTACCTAACATTGTGTGAAAGGATATATCCAAATTCAAACAGGTAGTGGGTTTTTATCTCGATAAACTGTGACCAATTATATGAAAATTTAAATCTTGGTATTGGATTACATCCTGTTATTGTATTAAATAGTTACAAAATACAAATAAACTAAATATTTTGTATACAAATAACACTTTTTTTTACCGAAACTACGAAGTACAGTATTAATTAAAGTACAGTTCGGAAAATATTCGTATCAATTTATCACACTTTCATGTTTGTGAATGAAGTATCACCGAATTTCGTTTTACCCGACTAGAAATAAAACTTTCTCAAGGTGTCCATATGTCCCAAGTTTACTCAACTGAGTTTGGTAAAGTTTCTCGAACTACTTTTCTCCGTGTTCGCACAGTTACCGTGCACGGCCACCGGCCACTGTTCAAAAAATTCAACAAATATGTTGCAAAGGTAGTGCACCGAGGCGGTGCGAAGTTTTGCATGCGCGATTTTTATATATATTACCTAAGTTTCATTTGACCGACAATCAAGTTGCCGAACAATCAATTATTATAATTTTTATTTTGCCGAACTTTCAACTCACATAACCTCAATTTGTTGTAACTACCAATTATCATAATTTCTATTATACCGAATTCTCATATGGCATAATTTTCGTATTTTCGAATTTTTATTCACCATAATATTTATACATCCTAATTTTAATTTAATCTAATTTTTGTTTTTCCGAATATGTATTCGATATAAATGTCATTTTTCCAAATTTTCACATAACCTAATATTCATTTGCACGAATTTCTATTTGTCATATTTTACATTTATCCAAATTATCATTTGTCATAAATTTCATTTTCCCTTATTTTTATTTAATCTAATGTCTAGGTATCCGAACTGGCATGCGCCATAATTTCCATGTCACAGAAATTTCATTTGTCCTACCAGAATTCCGTTCAGTTTCGAAGTAGTTGTTTCCCATCTAGATGTATTTAGTCTGGTCGGTAACTCAATGACGATGGCGCTGTGAAACACTTCCTACGATACCAATTACATTAGGCGCGAAATTTAAATGAGGGCTTTGTTTAGAAATGCATAATCAAAATGCAGCTAATGTGTTCGGTCGGTAACATGTTCATTAACACTAGTTCGCGAAGACTCGCGAAAAATTGATGCAAAACACATTAGCTGAATTTTGATTAAGCATTTCTAAAAAGAGACCTCATTTGAATTTCGCGCCTAATGTATTTGGTATCGTAGGAAGTGTTCCACAGCGCCATCTTCACCTGACTTACCGGCCAGACTAAATACATCTAGATGGAAAACAACTACTTCGAAACGGAACGGAATTATGGTAGGACAAATGAAATTTCTGTGTCATGGAAATTATGGCGCAAGCCAGTTCGGATACTTAGACATTATGATGAATGAAAATGCGGGAAAATGAAATTTATGCCAAATGACAATGCGGATAAATGTAAAATATGACAAATAGAAATTCGTCCAAGTGAATATTAGGTTATGTGGAAATTCGGAAAAATGACATTTATGTCGAATACAAATTCGGAAAAACAAAAATTAGATTAAATTAAAATTAGGATAAATAAATATTATGGTGAATAAAAATTCGAAAATACAAGAATTATGCCATATGAGAATTCGGTATGATAGAAATTATAATAATTGTTAGTTAGGACAAATAGAGGTTATGTAAGTTGACAATTCGACAAAATGAAAATTATAATAAATGATTGTTCGGCAACTTGATTCTCGGTCAAATGAAACTTAGGTAATATGGAATTTGGGGTATATTCATGCGCCCAAAAAAAAAATCATCAGAAACCACCCTTACTATATGAACACGTAAGGTGTTGAAAATGACAAGTTTGATTTTTGATATTTGAACATTAAACCTGAACTGTCTCACCCGGCCTATAATGGGGGGGAGGGGGTATGCATGCCAGCGGGCATAATCTCATTGTAACTTGAATCGAACACTGTGATTTAAACCCCTGAGGAACTGCAGTCATAAATTGGAACTGTAATTGTTTCTCGATTTGTTTTTGAATGAGGTTCCCAAAGTACCTGCAGCTCTGACGACTACATTCGCATTAAAACATTTGCGCTTCGCGCTCGGGTCTCTTTAAGAAATAAAAGGAGGCAGAAAAAATTGAACATCATATAAGAAGTAGTTATGTTTTTCAACAGAATGTTAATAAAAAAACACAATTTCTCTCGGATGATTTGTAAATCTTGTTAAAATCTGCTAAAAATAACGCTTTAAACTTATGGATTTCTTAAAAACCAAAATTGCATAGTTTTGAAAATGCTTTGACTTTTTGAATTTTTATCCAAAATGTCTGGCTAAAGGAATTGATCTTTAGTTTAGAACACTAAAATAGTATACCACAAACAAATCCAATCTGTCAATTCTTTCGAAAGTTATCATGCTAACAGTCTAAAAATCGACAGACACACATGCACATACACACAGAAAGACATATTCGCGAAAACATTTTTTTCGTGTTCAGAAGGTCTCAAAACGAGAACATTTGACAAAAAGGGGAAGGGGGGATTTTACACAAATCTGATACCTTGTCTGATTTGAATGTAAAACCCAAGTTCACAGGGTTTATATTTTTCGTTAAAAAAGGAAGTGTTAATTTTCAACCAAGTAGTTGAATTTTCTGCGAAAATAATATGAATTATCTTTCAAAAATTTAATAATAAAAAATTTTTAAACCACATAAAAACGATTAATTTCCAATAAATAATGGATAAGCTGAATTTCCAGTTGAGAAACTTACTATTCAACTAAAAAAAAATTTTCAAAGTAATTATATTTTGAACCAAATAGTAGAATATTTAATCAAAAGAGAATTTTTTCTATTAATTCAGTATGCATTGAAGCTGAGGAACGAGCACACTCCTCTCAGGTAAAAAGTACGGTGGACAGGCTCATTTTCGACCGAAACTATGAAAAATGTTTTAATTTTCTCAGAATTGAGAAACATAGCTATAAAACTACAAACTATAGAAAAAGTTAACAAAATACCTTCTCAATGTGAATTACTTGAGGTGCTTATGCGAAAAATTAAATCTCTGGAAAAATAGTTTTTCTATGATTTTATGAACTGAGATAATAATACTGATGATGTAATTTCAAACAAGATACATTATGTTTACTAAAAGCCTTTTAAAACTTACGAAACACATTTATTTCATCAATGCCTTTTGCATTTGAATTTTTTCTCCCTATCTCTTTTTACCAATTTTTGAAAAATGTTAGTTAAGTAAATGTTTGCTCATTCTTTTGTAGATGCTTCACTTATTTTTAAAACAAAATAGCAGAATTGCAGGAAATGAGTTGCTGCAAAAGCTAAGCCTTGATTTATTACAGTTCAACTATTTATTTAAAAAAGTTCGAAAAGGCGAAAGTAACAAAATATAATTTCAATTCTCAAAATAAGGGGAAGGGGGGGGGGGTAAACTTTAAAAATACCGTAAGCAGTATTTCAGAGATTTTTTACATTGTCGAGAGAATATTAGAATTTTCTCCAAACACTCAAGGTTTCCAACCGTGAATGCGACGAAATTTAAAACCAAATTTTGAACATGTGTTCTGCCTTTGTCCTTTTAAAGAAAACAAAATCAGTTTTGAGTAACTCCTTAAACGAACACAGGACGGTTTTTGTATTTGTATTTGTATTTGTATTTATTTGTGAAAAGTCCCTAGGGCTAGACAGCCCTATAAGGAACAGGTGATACATATTAATACAATAGAATATGGTAGCGATCGATCGGACAATTAATAAAAAGTAAAAATAAAAGAAATAAAAATAAGCAATAGATATGTAACAAGAATACTATGCATAAACGTAATTAATTATACATATCTGAAAGAAAATGGATACATGCACAAGTTTATATATATATATATATCACTATTACAGATGGGCTTAAGTATTACCAATGAGTGATTTCGAGGATAGAATTTGAGGTGTTTAGTAAGTAAGCAAAAAGAAGTTTTCTAAAGTGATATTGTGACAGTGCATTTCTAATTTTAGAAGGTAGTTTATTCCAAAGACGGGCACCACGCATCATAAAAGACCTTTGCATTTTACACGTGCGATGTGGTAGAATTTTTAGTACTTTTTTCCTTTCACGGAGTCTGGAATGTGTCGGTTGATCTTTGTCAATAAAATGGAAGAGATTAAACAGATAATGCGGGGTTTCACTAGTAAATAGACTATAAAGCAAGTTACAATTTTTGTATTTGTCTTCTCTTGGCGACGTTAAGAAGTCCTGCTCTTTCTCTGTATTGAGTAATATGTTCACTTTTAGGGATGTTATAGATGAACCGAATGCAGGCATTAAGCGCACGCTCAAGTCTGACATTCAGCTCGTCAGTAATATCATATACCACGCAGCCGTAGTCAAAGAAAGGAAGTATGAGGCTTTTAACTAGGAGGATACGAGTAGGAGTGGGAAGTGATTCTTTATTTCTGTTAAGCTGTTGGAGGACTCGAAATGTTTTCCTCGAAATATCTGAAGCTTGTTCATTCCAAGTGAGAGAACGATTAAGTATGAATCCTAAATCTTTTGCAGAGTCCACAAACGGAATCATACCCCCCTCAATCAATAGCGGAGGTAGGGTAGCAATTGTTGCGAGTGATGGAGAGGAAGAAGGGCCTATGATTATAGCCATAGTTTTAGCAAGGTTAAGAGTGAGGCCACTTGTCGAGGACCACTGCACAACCATATCGATATCCTCCTGTACCTTTCGGAGTAAGCTTTTAAGAGTAGCAATAGGTCCGGAGAGGTAAAGTTTAAAATCATCAGCATATTTATGATAGTTGCAGTGACAAAGCTCTCTACCAAGTTCAGAGGTATAGATATTAAAAAGGGTGGGCGCAAGAGACGACCCCTGAGGAACACCACTCCCAACCTCGACGCAATTAGACCGCTCGCCATTGCTAAGCTGTACTCTTTCAGACCGGTTACTAAGATAGGATTCAAACCATTTAACCACCATATTGGAGAGGTGCAACGATTTAAGCCTGGCCAGTAGTAGTTTATGGTTAACTGTATCAAATGCCTTAGAAAAGTCGAAAAGAACAACAACCGTAATCTCCCTTCTATCTATTGCAAGTTTAATGTCAGAAGTTACTTTGAGTGAAGCTGTAAGTGTACTATGCTTTCCACGAAACCCGGATTGGATTAGACAAGGCACTAAGGATGGATATAGGGCGGAAGTCTTTAGGAGATGTAGGGTTAGATATTTTAGGCATAGGGCGAATAATCGCCTCTTTCCAGATGTCGGCAAATATACTCACCTGGAGAGATGCATTATAGATGTGCAAGAGAATAGGGCCAACGACTGGCAATGCAAGGCGTATCATTTTCATTGAAATACCATCAGAACCCTGAGCATTCGATTTTACCTCGAAAGTTTTTTTACTAGGGTTTCTTGCGATATATCAGAAAAGAATAACTTGGTTTCATCAAATGTAAGGGTAACTGAGGACGTAGAAGGAGTGACATTTACAGGGGGTGTGGGCTTTGTAGTAAAGGCTGTTAGAAGGTCTGCAGGAGAGGAACTGTTATCAGGTGACAAGTGCTTAGGGGGAATAAGTCCAAGCCGTTTTAAGAGAAACCAGATGTTTTCATTTTTATTCCTGTTTTTGATAGAGTTGTAATTATATTGATTGTATGAATCCCTAATTTTGGTTTGTACTAAGTTTCTCAATTTAAGAAATTCAGCTTGAATGATACTATTTTTAGTTCTTTTGGCCAATCTACGTTTTTTCTCCCTTTCTTTCATCATATCTTTGATAACAGGAGTGATCCAGGGAGTGAATTTCTTTTTAGCTTGCAGGGTATGGAGAGGCGAAAATTTATCAAAGGCTGAGGTTAAAAATGTGCTTAAGCGAATCACCTTCCTATTGATATCCCTTTCAGTAAAAATGCATTTCCAGTCATAGGTGGATAGATGTTCAAGAAATTCAGCTTCATTTATAATTTTGAGATTGCGTATAGACAGAGGGGTTATACTAGAAGAGGGGTTGAAGGAGAACAGATATTAGATGCTGATGAGGTCATGGTTTGAGAGGAATGAGATTGAGTGTTGAGTGGAAGAAAGCACTTTGTCTAAATCGTCGACAATCATTATATCAATCCATGTACTGGAATGATCAGTGTGGTGGGTAGCATTATGTGGAACTATCGATAATCCGGCGGAGAACACAACTGATTTTAAATAGTTAGTTAAATTGTTGGTGGCATTAAGATTTGTGTTTAGGTCACCAGTAAGTACAATGTTATTATAATTAGGTATTAGATCAAAAATGTCAGTCTCAAATTCCCTACAGTAATAAGCATTAGGAAGTTTGTAGATCACACCAACCAACACACTGTCATGAGGCGACGATACCTTGATAAAAAGGTATTCTGCAGTAGGGTAATTGGGGAAAGGACTCACTCCTAGCTGCACACCCTTCAAACTGTCATGAATGTAAAGACAGACCCCACCCCCTCTTCTCTCATCTCTATCCCTGCGGAAAAGTGTGTAATGGTCAAGTGCTACGAGGCTCGAGGGTATGTTAGGCGTAAGCCAAGTCTCAGATACGGCTATGATATGAAAGGAACAGGACTTAAAGTGATGTGTGAATTCATGGTAGTGGGCAGGTAAGGACTGAGCATTAACGTGACAAATATTTAAGGTTTCCATTCAAAAAGTGATAGGTAAAGTTCCAATATAGTTAGACGTAAAAGTGTCTGAGATACGTTAAAAGATCGAAAAAACCTTTCCATAACGTTAAAGTGAAAGAGACTAAGAACCAACAGAATCCAGTTATCATGATTACATTTGATAAAAGTGAAACACGCACATAACAAAGTAAAAATTATTAATTTCGTAAGCGCTACTATACTTAATATATAGAAATAGTGCATAAACAGGATAAATTTGCAATGACGGTGCGAAACTGAAAAAGCGCAGTGATACACATAACATGAGATTGCAAGTTGATTTTTATGTTCAGAATGGACAATCTCCAGAGCAGCCAGCATGCAGTGAACAGGTAGATAGCAAGAGAAAAGAAAAAAGTTGCGTACTAAGAGGAAAAAAAAAACATAATCGAGTAACCTTATTTTGAAAATTTAGATAGGTACAATGTGAGAAATTCAGAAGTATCGAAGTAATCAGAGTTAATAGAAGGTAAAGAGCAATAATCAAAAACATATATTTACCAGTATATAAGTAGCATTTCAAATAGGGTAGAGCTAAGGTTGGAGAGGGGAAAATCAAATACATAATGGAATTAGACAGTGGTTGCTATTGCAGTCATTCAAGAGATTGTATGTTCGACAAGTAAATTCTAGGCGAACCGTCCTTCTTTCGACAGAAAATTTTTCCGCCGGAAATCCAAAGGTATTTGATCTTTTCCTCTCTGCGAAGACCTAGAGCAATGGCATAAATTTTCCTGTTGAGTGAAGTGAGCGCCTCACGAAGGTAGATAAAGCGTTTCTCGTTGTCTGCCCATACAATGTTTGAGGTTGAAAAGTCTCTCTTAATCTTACGCCTCTCCATCAGCTTATCCCGTATTTCTTGTCTGCAGAACTTGGCTACTATGATCGGGGGAGGGGGGTAAGAATTAGTCGGAGGAGGCGCCCTAATTATCCTGTAGAGCTTGACAACGTCATCCTTTTGAAGAGTAACGTCGAGAGCTCTGGCGATAGAGTCCAAGGTGGCAGCAAGGTCCTCATTGGGCTTCATGGGGAGACCAGGAATTTCCAAGGTAGCATGCAGCGCCTCTTGTTCATTGACATTTAGCGCATGCCCCAATGTAACCACTTTGGCTTTCAATTCTTTAGCCTCCTTCTTGACGTCATCAATTTCCGCCACTTGTAATACAGAACCAGCTTCAAGTGTGTTAATACGCTCGCTATTCACACTGACTTCCAACTTGATTTGTGTAAGGGTGGAATTTAATTTGTCATTAAATTCTTGCTGTCGAGTTTCAAATTCTGTAATTCTCGTCAAAATTTCGCGTGCCTGCGCAAGCGCTTCATTTTGTCCGCCGGAGACCACTTTACGCAAGAATTCAGCAAGACCAGGGGGTAGGGTTGCCGCAATTTCAGAGGTAGAGACAAAGGTAGAAGTGGGAGGAACAACTCCTGTATTACCGACATCCTGGCAGTGGGTGTTGTAGACATTCGCACTTTCGTCAGAGTTGGGCATAATTGTAGCAGGGACTGCCGTAGAGGTGGCACAAGTGGGCAACGATGCACATTCCTTGCAAATATAGTCAACTTGGCCTTTTTTAAGTTTCTCAAATGATTTTTTGATGATTCCAAAATTAGCACAGTTCAAGTGAATTAAAATGCCACACTTCACACAGGCAAGAACTTCAGATCCACCTCTGTTTATCACTATCTGACACTCCGAACACACAGCCATAATTCAGCAGGAAAGGCGACCGTACACGTTACCTATATACAAAAGTGCAAAAACAAGCAGCAACCAAGTGAGATGTAACAAAACTTCAATGCACTATAAAACAAGCCAAAGACAGTCTCCCGAAATGTACATTTCAAAATAATAAAAAACTGTATAACTCATATAATAATGGAAAGTTCAAGAGAAGCGCGACAGAGCGACCGAAAGCGACCGAGGATTTAAGGTCTAAAACGAACGTAAAAGCCGCATGACTGATCAAACTTTTTCATAGTTAGTATGAAATAGCAGAAAGTAGGTTACAACGCAGATGAATTTCATCCAAATATAAAGTTCTAAAATTTTGATCATTTTTTCTTTAAATTGTGTATTTCATACAAGCCTTTATAACCGCGTATAGTTTTTTAATCCAATTATTAAAAAAAAAAAGAGTTATTGGTTCCTGTTTTAGAGGTAGGCCGGGATTCGGCTGTGGGCACATATTAACTCCTATCTAATACAACGCTGCTGAAGGCTGGTAACCTTCTCAGCATAAAACACCAACCAATCCAGACTCTCCGTTTCCTTTCTCTGTCCCTCCCCCTCCACCCACCCCAGTAACAGAAGTTTTGGTGGGACAGACGTTACAACTAGACTCTCCACCGTACGACGAATAATCACTTAACTTGGACATGATTTCGGCTCGCAAAACAAATTTCGCGCATAAAGGTGATAGTTGGGTGTACAATCTAAACATGAATAATACAAACAATAAAGTAGCCTCGGAATGGACTGAAACCTTGATTGACGAAATGCATACACCCGGTAAACGTAAAGTTCGAGTTTCAAGCGATGAATGGAGACTGGGTGTTTGGAATGCTAGAGGAGTGAATGATCTTAAGATAAGAGAACTACGAAAAACTATGCATGCAAGGAAACTAGATATTTTATGTGTACCTGAGACGAAGAAAAAGGGTTGCGAAAGTAGAACCATAGAAAATGGGGTGTTGAAAGGCGGTTTTGAAATATGGTCAGGAGGAGGTAGTGAATCAAATCGTAGTCAAGGGGTCGGTTTAATTATGAATGAAAAAGCAAGACAGCATCTCAAAGATCAAGGATATGTATCGCCCAGATTTCTGTGGGTTAGAATGAAGGTAGGAATCAGAAGATTATTTATCATATCGTGCTACGCTCCAGTTGATAGCGACCCGAGAGAAGTCAAAGACGCCTTTTGGGGCACTTTAAATGATACAATAAGTACTTGCGATCAAGGTGAAAGAATAATTCTGCTAGGAGATATGAACGGATGGGTCGACGTCCAACGTCAGGATGCAGATACAGAAAGGGTGCTAGGTAATTTTGGGGATCAAACAAGAAAAAATTATAACGGGGAAAAATTAGTTAGCTTATGCTTAGAAAAGGGCCTATTCATTACCAATACTTGGTTTCGACATAAAATGATCCACACGTAGGCCTGGTGTAAAGGAAATAACCGCAGTGTAATTGACTTCGTTATTGCGGATGAAAGACTTAGAGAACTAGTTAAAGATACAAGAGTCATGAGGGGTTCCGAATGCAATACTGATCATTACCTTTTATTCTCCAGAATAAACTTAGGGCGGGGATGGAGAAGAAAGAGAACAAACAAAACGAAAAAAACGCGAATCAAGATTGAAAATTTACAGAAACCGGAACTGCGAATAGATTTTCAGAATAAGATAAACGAACGCATAGATGAGGCAACTTGGGAGGCGCTTAGAAGCAATAAAGATATAGAGGGCGCGTGGACTTTGATACGGGACATCGTTGTTCAAACTGCGATTGAAGTGTGTGGTACGGCAGCGGTAGGCAGAAAATCTGGCGATGCGTGGTGGAATGATGAAATTGAGGCAGCCCAAAAAGAAAAGAAAGAAGCGTACGGAAGAACGTTGCACATTACAGGTCTTCGCGATGAGGAGAGAAATGGACTTGAAAATGATTACAGACACAAAAAGAGGAAAGTTAAACGACTAGTCAAAGATAGTAAAGAGAAAATCCGAACAGAAGAAGAGAATAAAATACAAAACTACTTTGAAGGAATTATGAAACTATTATATAAACAGTTGAAGGAAAGTAAAAGTACAGAGTTTACCAGCATGAGAAACAGCAGAGGTGAAATGCTATATGATATAGACGGGATAGTAGACGCTTTAAAAGACTCTTTTAAAGAACTATTAGGAGGTGAAGATATAAGACAACAAAACTGCGGCATAGAACATAATGCATTAGAAAACCCAATTGAAAAAGTCTGTGTCACTGAGGTCAGAGACATAATAAAGAACTTGAAAAACGGTAAGGCTGCTGGTGTAGACAGTATTAGCGCTGAAATGCTTAAATACGGTGGCGAGTACATACCTCACAGGTTGTGCGAATTAATAAATTTATATCGAGACGGGAGAAGTCCCAGACGATTGGAGAAAAGCGATTATCGTGCCAATATACAAAAGAAAGGGAGACAAAAATAACTGCAGCAATTACAGAGGTATCAGTCTACTAAGTACCGTGAGTAAAATATACTCAAAAATACTTATTCGTAGGGTAGTGGAAATCACAGAAGGAAAGATATTGGAGGTCCAAACTGGATTTATGCCAGGAAGATCATTTACAGATCAGATATCTAGCCTAAGACAAATCACAAAAAAAATCTTGAGAGTAGGAAAGAAAGTTTTCTGTGCATTTATTGACATAGAAAAAGCATTTGACAGGGTAAATAGAAGTAAACTTTGGGAAGTCCCTAAAGAGTAGGGAGTAAATGGAGGGCTCCTGCAAGCAACACAAACAATATATGCAGGCAGTAAAGCGAGTGTAAGGGTAAATGGGAAACTGTGTGACTGGTTCGATATTATGCAAGGCGTGAAACAAGGATGCGTTAGGTCCTCATGGCTATTTATCATATTCATGGATAAGTGTCTAAGAATGGCCCTCTTCGACAAAGAAGGTTTACATCTCGAAACAGTGAAGGTACATGGGTTAGCTTTCGCAGACGACAAAATTGTTATGGCAGAATCAATCGAGGACTTGTAAAGAGTGTTGAATAAACTTAATACAAGCATGAAGGACATGGGACTCAAAACTAACGTGAATAAAGCAAAAATCATGGTGTTTGAGGGAAAAACTGAGAAAACAATGTGCAACATTGTCCTAAATGATCAGAGATTAGAACAAGTTGACAAGTACGTATACCTAGGTAGTCTATTCACTAGCGACGGAAAAATAGATGGGGAGTTAGATAGGCGCATAAATAAGGGTAAGCAGGTTATCGGTAGAGCAGGGTCCATCCTCACAAATAAAAACATATCCAAAAAATCTAGAATAGCCATACAAAATTCTATATTCGTACCGACTGTACTATACGGTAGCGAGACATGGACCTGTCAAGAAAAGGACAGGAGTAAAATTAACGCGATCGGCATGAAATCTCTGCGCATAATATGCGGGAAAACACTGATTGATAAAGTCCGAAACGAGACAATCCTCAAAGAATGTGGTGCAAAAGAAACAATAGTTGACACATGGGAAAGAAATCAGTTAAGATGGTTCGGCCATCTTGAAAGAATGAAAGATGAACGGCTGACCAAACAAGTGTATAAAGGTAAAGTAAATGGCAGAATGCCCAGAAGTAGACTGCCGAAAGAATGATTAGAATCTGTAAATGAGACATTAATCCGAAGAGACATAAGAAGCCATAGAAACACAAGAGCTTGCATGAAAAATGCATGGACGTGAAGGAAGCTAGAGTAGTATGCCAGGACAGAAAATTGTGGCGACACATAGTTTGTAAACAGAGTGTCAGAAGAGTGAATGACGCCTGAAACAAAGACCTTGGATACTAATGGTCCCAAGTGAGAAACCATACATAACAATTTTGTGAGGCTCTTCACTTGGGGTGATCGCTAGAGAGATTGATCAGCAACCTGGGTCGGAGCAGTCTTGCGGAATAAAAGTATCATTTGAATAAGTCTCACGTGAAAAAATTCCTTGAGTAGGTTTCTCGAAGACACGAGCTTGAACCAATGCACCAGGTGTAAAGAACCAATCTTCTCCGGGAAAGTCTGGTTTTTACAGTACTTTACGGTCCCTGGAGTAAGGTCCTTGAAGACACGAGATTGAACCAGACTTCCGAGAAGAAGATGTGTTTTTTACACGTGGAGCATTGGGTGGATCTCGTGTCATCGAGAAACCCACTCTAAGCACCCTAAAGTTCTGTCAAAGTCAGACTTCCCAGAAGAAGATGTGCTTTTTACACCTAGGGCATTTGTTCAATCTCGTGTCTTCGTGGAACTGACTGCAGGGACCCTAAAGTACTGTAAAACCCAAACTTCCCCGGAAAAAGATGTGTTTTTTACACCTGGTGCATTGGTTCAATCTCGTGTCGTCGAGGAACCCACAGTAGGTGCAAGGTTTTGACATGGGTAGCATAATTTTCTCGAAGAAGATGCTGTTCGCATACCTGGTGCAAGGGTGTGATGTCCGGAGTGTGATTTCCGAGAGCGCAGTTCATCACCGGAAGTCAAACATAATCCAAAATTAGTTTGTAGCAATGTTTGTAGAATTTCCGTATGGAATTTCCACATGGAATTTCTACATGGAATTTCCGTAGAACGCTTTCCGTAGAATGTTTTCACGTGGGATAACATGAGAATTCCAGATCAATCTAAAATATATATACCTAAAATCTATATACCTATCTACCTTATACCTACCTATTTTACACCTATATACACCTATTTAACTTATACCCATCTACTCTATAGCTATATACCTATATACCCATATACACACTACTATTTTCCAACCGAGCAAGTCACGCCTACCCCGAAAGGGAAATGGCTTAATGGTATAATAATAATAATAATAATATAAAACATTTTTTTTCTCTAATATTTTTTTTAAAGTATGGAATGTGACAACTTTCCAACCATCCCCTGCTTTTCCATGCCTTACCGCCATCATTCTTCACACTCCTCCATCTCCTTCCATCCTTTCACTGCTTTCCCTTAAACCCCTCCTGACCCTTCCTTTCCCACCATCCTTCTCCACCACTCTCCTCATTCATTATTATTCCTCCTTCAACACAATCCTTCACCAACCTCTTCCAAAATTTGTATTAGAGTGTACAAACTTACCAACAAAATTAGCGAATACCGCAAGGGCAAGAAGGAGAGTCCCCAGAACGATCTTCATGTTGTCTTGTCAGATTTCGTGAAAGGCAACGGATAAACCCGGATCATTTCCACCGCTATATATATCCCAAAAGTTAATTAGAATGACGATATATTCCAATGGGTGCAGCCTACGTGGTAAAATCAATAGAAAATCTTATCAGCCCGAGCAAACTGTCGAAATCGAAAACAGCGCTTAATAGACCTTGGTCTCTTTTCCTCTACTAACACCCGGAAAACATTTCTCAATCAATGTTTTCCTAGTAATTCTGAAAGATATCTAAATTCTAAAATTTATCATGATGAAATAACAGAAGTTTTAATAATCTGTTGATCTCGCTAAGGTTTAAGGGTGTCACCTTTCAGTACAGTGTTAAAAATCTGTTACTTTATCAATTTAATACATTTTGCAATTAATATACCCTTCAGAGTTACTTTACTTCAATTCAATTCAATAAAAAACAGTTAAGAGCTGAACTTTTAAGATATGAAATCAAAGTTTTTAGAAAAATGTTGACCTTTAGACCCGAAAAGACCAAACAGTTGCATTTAAAACCAAATAGTTAAATTTTAAACAAAAGTGAAGAAATTTTAACACAATACCTGAACTTCTAACGAAATATTTGAATTTGTAATAAACAAAAAATGTATTACAACCAAAAGAACGAACTTTCTATTGAGAAAGACAAAATTTAAAACTCAATATAAAGCACTTTAAATTCTTAAGATTTCAAGTCGAAATATATATTAAATTTTCAATACAATAACTCAATTTTCAACTCAAAAAGACGAATCTTCAACAACAAGGAAGTAATTGTTAACAAAGCAGTTAAATTTTCTACCGAAAAAGTTTATTTTCATCAGAGAAAAACATCTTCACCATGAACAATGAATTTTCAATCACAACACGTATTCTCTACCCAGTTGAATTAAACTAAAAAATAGGATTTTCAACAAAATAGTTAAATCATGAAGCAGTTAAATCAATCTTCATTCAATAAAAGTAAATTCTAAACCAAATGGTGGAATTCTTAAATCAAAAAGATTTCTTGAACTAAAAATGGAATCGTCAAATTTCTAGTGTAAGAAAATAATTTTTATCAGCAAAAACGTATTTTGAACCAGTTGAGTTTAATTAAAAAAGAAGATTTTTGAACAAAACAGTTGAATTCTGAACCAAAAAGATGAATTTTGAACAACCAGGATTAATTTTTGAATTCAAGAGACAAAAAATGGAATAGCTTAATTTTCAGATTACCAAAAATGATTTTTAACGAAAAAAAAAAAATTTTTAACAAAAAATTAAATTTTCAATCATGTGAATCTAAAAAAAATTAACGAAGTAGTTCAACCGAGTTGTTCAATTTTCATTGAAAAAAATATTCAGTTCTAACCAAATATTTAAATTAATGATCTACCAAAAATGATAAACTTTCAACAAAATACATCAATTTTCAAAAAATCTATGACACTGTTAAATTTTCAACCCGAAAATACAATTTTTCAACGAACAAGTTAATTTTTACAGACAAATAATAATTTTTAACTAAGCTGTTTAATTTTCAAGACAAAATATGAAATTTTCTACAAAACAGTTCAACTATCAACTTGAGAATATGAATTTTCAACTTAAATGATGAATTTTCAACCAAAACAAAACGAATTTTAAAAAAATTATCCCAAATTACAACCATGGTGTTGAATTTTTAACCAAAAAATTTAATAGTTAACACTTCTACCAAAAAAAACTTTTATTTGAAATAAAAAACAGTCGAATTCAATCGAAAAATAAAATCAAACCCAAAAGATGATTTTTTAACCAAAAAGATGACTTTTTAAGAAAATAGTTGCATTTTCAAAAAAATAATTAAGGTTTTAGACAAACTGTAGAATTTTAAGTAAAAATAGTTGACTTTTCTTATTGCGTTCTATTAATTCGTTTGAAATTCATCATCAGGAAACGTAATAATTGTTATCGAAGTTCGTAAAGTTATTTCCATTGAATCCCTCCCCACTTCCCATCACTATTACCAAGCGTGGTTTTTGGTGGGACGCCTCGCCACCCCCCCCCCCCTGAAATTGTTAACGTATTTTATGGACGATCCCTAAGCAAAATTCAAATACTTTTTTAGGTTTTCAAGGATTTCCAGGACGCTAGACAACCTGGGAAAAAGGGAAATTTTTTTGATAACAGGGGAAAAAGCGGAATTCTTTAAAAAAGGGGAAAGGAGGCAAATGGGGGAACGATTGCAAAGTCTGCATTTAGAAGCTTTACTTCTAGAATATTTAATTATCATTTTTTAAAGCATACAGAATAATTGTTATTGACATTTTCCTCTACGGCGCCATTCGTCAGAATAGACTGTGAATGAGTAATATTTAAACTATAATATGACACTTGGATCTCGTTTCACATATTTTTCCACTGAAAATATTTCTATCCTAATTATTTATATATGTATGGAAAAATTTACTATTTGGCTGTCTTTTGTAATTTTTGGTTTGTAAATATATGACGAGTAAAATAAATACATCAAAATGGTTAATAATACGTTTTAATCCAACTTTTAGAAACATATAAAAGTTTAAAACTTGTTCTGTTAGTAATTCCACTCAATTATTTAGGTTAGGTGCTTATAATTTTCAAAATTGTAACATAATTATAATTCTTAAAAACAAATTTTCTTACAAATCTCTGTTTAAAAGATTTGTTCAATATCATTGTTTTATTTCCGCAACAGTGTTTGTGGACAGATCAAGGATAAATATCGCTGGTTCACTTATTAATTTTTTTATGTATTACGCCATTTATAATGTTTTAGTTCACAACAAATATAGAAAATTTCATTGTTTTATCTTTATTTAATCAAAATATGTAGAAAATTTATATTAAAAATTTTCCAGATATTTTA
Organism: Andricus curvator; assembly: GCA_932195095.1. Classification (NCBI taxonomy): domain Eukaryota; kingdom Metazoa; phylum Arthropoda; class Insecta; order Hymenoptera; family Cynipidae; genus Andricus; species Andricus curvator. Next base: position 31,200 of record CAKNYM010048140.1, on the reverse strand, counting down.
TTTCAATATTCTTTTATTTTTTCAAATGCTTTCCACGTAATTATTGGTTTCGAAATATCTTATCTTCTAATCTGTACCATATGTGAACCACATGGAAATTACATTCAGTCATTTAGGGACTAAAAAAATCAATGTTAATTTTACTTCGGCAATATTTATTCTCGCTGATAGCGCTGGACTGCTGAATGAGTTATGAAATAAAATTTATGGAAATAAGAAAAAATACCGATATAGATCAAATTTTTTGTTGCGTTATTTAGTTTTTTTTACCATCCATAAACAACCAAAACCAAACAAGAAAAATGAATTTTCAACAAAACAGTTGATCCAAATAGTTTATTTGTGAAGAAAAAACAAAATTTTTAGAACACAGTTGAATTTTCAACCAGAAAAGTACAATATTGAATACGAAATATCAATTTTCAATCTAAAAGAACAAAGTTTTAACAAAATAATAAAATTTGCAATGAAATAGTTTAATTTGTAATCAAATATATAATTTTCAAATGTACATAGATAAATTTCGAACCATAAGGAATTCTCTACAAAAAAAAAGTTTCCTACCTGAAAATGTTAACCTTCAACAGAAAAGTTGATTCACAACTGAATAGATGGATTTTAAACTGAGATTATGAATCTTCAGAGAAAAATTAACTTTTTTACTATGCAGTTCAATTTTAAACCAAGTTACTAATTTTTCAACCAAAGAAGATGAATAATTCTTAATGAAACATGTAATAGTTGATATGTAAACAAAAAAATAATTTTCTTTGAAATGAAAAACAGTTGAATTCAATAAAAAAATATAAATTATTATTATTATTCATACGTTATTCATACCTTTTTTCCAGTTTGTCCGCTTAACTGCAAACGAAGTTAATAGAATCTGATGAAAAGATCCAAATATTTTTAGCTAAATTTAAATTCTTATTTAAATTAATTTTTTTCAACAATTATCCTTTTTATTTGAAAATTCGACTGTTTTGATGGATATTTTTCTTTGCGGGTTTAACATTAAACTTTTTAGAAAAATTTGTGTTCCTTTATTGACTAAAAAATTTGTCTATGTTGAGGGTTCAACTATTTTTAAAAAAATTCGTATTTTTTGGTTCAACTGTTTTTCAATAAAAAGAATAATATTATTTGGTTAAAATATCAACTAATACACTTTTCATTGAGAATTCATGTTTTTTGGTTGGGAATTCAACAACTTGTTTGAAAGTGTATTTTAATTGTTGAAAATACATTTTTTAAACCGAAATTTTACTAATCTATTTTTGAATGATTACACAGGCCGACAAAATTTAAACGTAAAGACTGGACTATGTGACCCCGAAGGATTTTGGTATCCTAAAACCAAAAACCGTTAACCAAATTTTTCCTATACGTCAGGTTTTTGAGATATCCTAACCTGAAAGTGCAAAAATGGCTATTTTTAGCGATATTTAAGGCAATATAACACGATCAGCAATTTTTCCCCTAAAAACTGCTAACACTATCTTTTACTACTCCTTTTTATCTTCCATTCTTGATTATTTTGGACCGATTTTTTTTCTCCGAGATATCACACACTAACCATTTCAGTTCCACAATGCATTGTGGAACAATGCAAGGCGAAGAGAAACTGAATGGTCAGTGTGTCATATCGCGGAGAAAAAAAAATCGGTTCGAGATGATCAAAAATGGAAATGAAAGATAAAAAGGATGAGTAAAAGATGGCGTTAGCAGTTTTTTGGGGAAAAAATTGCTGATCGTGTTATATTGCCTCAAATATAGCTAAAATAGCCATTTTTGCACTTCCAGGTTAGGACATCTCAAAAACCTGACATATAGGAAAAATTTGGATAACGGATTTGGTTGTAGGATACCAAAATGCTTCGGGGTCACATAGTCCGGTCTTTGGGTGCAAAAATGATGACATTTTTGTCGGCCTGTGTTATTTGTCCTTTTAGTTGAAAATTAAACTGTTTGGTAAAAAATTGATGTATGCTTTTTTTCTTTAAATTCGTATCTCTGGGCTGAAAATTCTTCTCTTTCGGTCGAAATTTCATATTTTTTGGTTACAAATGCAACTGATTTGACTATTATACCATTAAGCAATTTTCCTTCCGGGATAGGCGTGACTAGCTCGGTGGGGAAAGGAGTAATGTGAGGAAAGAACTGTAGATTTTTTAGACCGATCTAGAATTCTCGTGTTATTTATTTAAATAACACGTTCGTTCCGCAACACTGCTCCGACCCAGGTTGCTAATGAATCTCTCTAGCTATCACCCCAAGTGAAGAGACTCACGAGGTCGTCATGTGAGGTTCCCCACTCGGGCACATTAGTATCCAAGGTCTTTTGTTTCAGGCGTCATTCACTCTTCTGACACTCTTTTTATAAACTATTTGTCACCACAATTTTCTGTCCTGGCGTACTTCTCTAGCTTCCTACACGTCCATGCATTTGTTCATGCAAGCTCCAGTGCTTCTATGGCTTCTTATGTCTCTTCGGATTAAGGCTCATTCACACATTCTATCCATTCTTTCCGCGGTCTGCCTCTGGAAATACTGCGATTTACTTTACCTTTATACACTTGTGTCGTTAGACGTTCATCTTTCATTCTTTCAACATGTCCGAACCATCTTAACTGATTTCTTTCCCAGATGTAACTAGTGTCTCTTTTGTACCACATTCTTGGAGGATTATCTTTTTCCTACTCTCAAACTTCTTTCTGTGATCTGTCTTAAGCTGAATATTTGATACGTACATGATCTTCCTGTCATAAATCCACTTTGGACTTCCCACATCTTTTCTTCTGTGATTTCCATTACCCTAAAAATAAGTATTTTTGAGTATATTTTACTTACGGTACTTAGTAGGCTGATGCCTCTGTAATTATTGCAGTTGTTTTTATCTCTTTTTCTTTTGTATATTGGGTCGACAATCGCCTTTTTCCAGTCTTCTAGAACTTCTCTCATCTCGGTACATAAGTTTATCAATTCGCACAACCTGTGAGGTATGTACACGCCACCGTATTTAAGCATTTCAGCGCTAATACTGTCTACACGAGCAGCCTTACCGTTTTTCAAGTTTTTTATTATATCCATAACCCCAGTGGCGCAGATGTTCTCAATTGAGTTTTCTGATGCATTATGCATTATGTCTAGTTGCAAAACCGGTCAAATCTCCATGCTAAAAATGGCCGCTCGTTTTTTGTAGTGTTCACTTACATACTTAAGGATAAAGAAGTTTGTGGAAGAAGTTCCTTTTAATCAAGCAAGAAATATGAAAAGTGTTTTGAAACATACTGCCCTAATGTCTTTAACAACCAAAGAGATTTGGTTCCCATCTTATTCTGGCTAAGTGTGACAGAAAATCAGCTTTCCCCAACAATTTTATTTTTTGGAGATGGCCGGTTTTGCAACTAGACGATTCATTTCACCTTTGCTATTTATCATGCTTTCAAACTCTGTGACTAGTCGTTTAACTTTCCTCTTTTTGTCTCTGTAATCAATTTCAAGTCTATTTCTCTCCTCATCGCTAAGACCTGTGATGTTTAATGTTCTCTTGTATGCTTTTTTCTTTTCTTGTCGGGCTGTCTCAATTTCATCATTCCATCGCGCATCACCAGACTTTCTTCCTACAACCGCCGTACCACACACTTCAGTCACAGTTCTAACAATGATATCCCGTAACAGAGTACATGCGCCCTCTACAGGGTGTCCATGTATTCAAAATACATATTTATATTTTCTGATTCCTTGTGAAAAACTGAATAGAAAATGATCAATAAAAAATTTTGATTAAATGCATAATTACCGAGTAATTAGCAATTAAATATTAACCAATCAAAAAAATCCGTTAGATAGCCGACAGTCCATGTGCCATCGCTAAGATTGTGTGAGAATACAAGTTCAGAACGTATAATTTTTCCTCCGTTTATTTTTGTAGGAGGCTTTGACTCTTTGGTTCAACTTCACACTTAAACGAGATTCCAAAATTGAAAAGTACCTTTTTCGTAGCAACCAAATTAGAAAACATTGCTCAACGAGTTAATTCACGGAATTCGTGGAATTTACGGAATTCGCGGAATTCATGGAATTCCACGAAATTCAGGGAATTCACGGAATTTATGGAATTCACATAATTCACGGAATGCACGGAATTCATGGAATTCACGAACTTCAAAGAATTCGTGGAATTCAGACTGTCGGTACCAGTAAAAAACATTTTCGGTACCGGTAAACAAAATACCGGTACCGACATTTTTTTTTACCAGTTTTTGAACCGTACATGAAATTCAAGGAATTCAAGGAATTTATGGAATTCACAGAATTCACGCAATTAACGGAGTCGATGAAATTCACGGAATTCACGGAATTCTAAGAATTCTCGGAATTCACGAAACTCAAATAATTCGTGGAACTCACACTGTCGGTACCCGTAAAAAAATTGTCGGTACCAGTAAAAAAAAATTACCGGTACCGGCATTCATGTAATTCACAGAATTCAGGGAATTAACTAAATTCAAGCAATTCACGAAATTCACCCCTTCCAACAGCATGTGGCGGCTGGATGGCACCCTGTGTCTGGTCACAGAAATAATGTTGGTCAAAGCTCGATCCCTGCATCCCTCTGATTCGTCTGCTGGGATTAATCACAAAAATAAATTCAGTTTTACCACCAACCTTTTCTAATTTTTTTTAGTCTGCGACCTCGACTAGCAAGACGGTACCGGCTTTGCATACTCAACCTTTTTAATATTATAAATTCTTCCGAATTCTCCGAATTTTGATACAATCATTGTAGTGTTTCTAATTCTTTCACAATTAGTCTAGTTAGTCGACTGCTAAGCTAGCAGTGAATTAATATGTACTTGTTAATTGATTCCCTTAGAATTCTCACGAATTTTGTAGAATTCTCTTCAAAATGTTTTTTTTATTAATTTAAAGAGTATTAAATTATTTGAAATTTAAAGATTTCTGAATTCTCCAAATTCCTCTGAATTCGCTGAATTCTACTAAATCCATCGCAAATTTCGTAAGTTCCCAATAAGTCAAGTTAAGTCAACGGCCTAGCTACCAGTGAATGAAGAGGTACTCGTCTTTTGAATTCCGGAAAGTTGTCACGAATTCTGTGGAATACCTTCCAACACTTTAGAATTAATTTAAAGAATTTCAAATACTTTTCACGCTATGAAAATACGCAATCAGTAGTTTAGAATATGTAGAAAGACCCATAAATCCTATAAATTCTTCAGGGTTTTACTAAAACCATAGCACTATTCCCAATTCTTTCCAAAATTTAAAAAACTTTAAAGCAATGAGAACAAAAATTGAATTCTTTGGAATTTAAAAACATTCAGTGTTGCTTTTTATAACCGAAAATAAGGAACTGGCTTTGCTAGACATTTTCAATCGTCTTTTCCCCAAGTTTTTGCAGTAGTTTTTCGACTGGAGACTTCAAAAAAGCGTGTTCTTTTTTGACGAAAGAAGTTCACGACCTTTCAGAAAAGTGTGAACTGTTTAAAATTTGCTATCTTGGATTTTATAAGCGAAAATAAGGAATTAGCTTTGACAGACATCATCAACCGTCTTCTTCTCAAGTTTTTTCAGTAGTTTCTCGTATGCAGAGTCCAATCAAGGGAGCCTGGTTTTGACGGGAGGCACTTACGAGCTTAAAAAAATTGTTAAGTATTTAAAATTCACAATCTTTGCTTAATGTAACCGAAAATAAGTAACTGGCTTTGATAGACATTTTCAATCATCTTTTTCCCAAGTATTTTCAGTAGTTTTTTGACTGGAGAATCCAAACGAGCGTGTTATTTTTTGACGGGAGATGTTTACGAGCTTCTAGAAAAGTGTGAATTGTTTAAAATTTACTATTTTGGTTTCTATAAGCGAAAATAAGGAACTAGTTTTTACAGACATAAAAAATCGTCTTTTACCCAATTTTTTTCAGTAGTTTTTCTTCTGTAGAATCCAATGAAAAGAATCGAAAAAAGAAGACATTTTCAATCGGTGAAAAAGTCTATCAAAGCTAGTTCCTTATTTTCGCTTATAAAAACAAAGATAGTAAATTTTAAACAATTCAAACTTTTCTAGAAGCTCGTAAACATCTTCCGTCAAAAAAGAACACGCTTGTTTGGATTCTCCAGTCGAAAATATACTGAAAAAACTTGGGAAAAAGACGACTAAAAATGTCTATCAAAGCCAGTTCCTTATTTTCGGTAACAGAAAGCAAGATTGTAAATGTTAAATACCAAGCAATTTTTTTAAGCTTGTGAGTGTCTCTCATCAAAACCAGGCTCTCTTCATTGGATTCTGCAGACGAAAAAATACTGAAAAAACTTGAGAAAAAGACGATTGATAATGTCTATCAAAGCTAGTTCTTTATTTTCGCTTACAAAAACCAAGATAGTAAATTTTAAACAATTCACACTTCTCTGAAAGCTCGTAAACTTCTCCCGTTGAAAAAGAACACGCTTTTTTAGACTCTCCAGTCAAAAAACTACTGAAAATACTTGGGAAAAAGACGTTTGAAAATTTCCACCAAAGCCAGTTCCTTATTTTCGGTTACATGAAGCAATATTGTAAATTTTAAATAATAACCGATTTTTTTTAAGCTCGTAAGTGCCTCCCGTCAAAACAAGGCTCCCTTGATTGGACTCTGCATACGAGAAACTACTGAAGAAACTTGACAAAAAGATGATTGATAATATCTGTCAAAAGAAGTTCCTTACTTTCGCTTATAAAATCCAAGATAGTACATTTTTAAACATTTCACACTCTTCTAAAAGGTCGTAAACTTCTTCCGTCAAAAAAGAACACGCTTGTTTACATTCAACAGTCGAGAAACAAATGAAAAAACTTAGGGAAAAGGTGATTGAAAATGTCTATCAAAGCTAGTTCCTTATTTTCGGTTATAAAAAGCAAGACTAAATGTTTTTAAATTCCAAAGAATTTAATGTTTGTTCACATTGCTTCAAAGTTTTCAAAAATGCTTCAAGTGAATTCAGAACTTCTGAGGGGAATTCTACGCAATTCGAGAGAATTCCGCAGAATTCAAATAACGATTGCATCTTCATTCAGCGGTAGCTAAGCCGTCGAAATAACTTGATTAATTTGGAAAGAATTATGATTGGTGCTATGGTTTTAGTAGAATCCTGAAGAATTCAGGGGAATTTGTAGAATTTATGAGCCTTTCAATTACGAATAATGCAATATGTATTATCGTAGCTTAAAAAGTATTTAAAAATGTTTTGAATAATTTAAAAGTGTTGAATGTATTTCTACAGAATTTGACAGAATTGCGTGTAATTCAAATAAAGGGTACATCTGTCTTCAGTCGTACCTACGCCGACTCCCTAACTTGACTAATTGGAAAATAATTAGGAAAAGTGCTATGATTTTATTAGAATTCAGAACAACTCTGAAGAATTTATAGGATTTATGAGTTTTTCTACATATTCTAAACTATTGATTGCATATTTTCATAGTGTGAAAAGTATTTAAAATTCTTTAAATTAATTCTAAAGCGTTGGAAGGTATACCACAGAATTCGTGACAACTTTGCGGAATTCAAAAGAGAGAGTACATCTTCATTCACTGGTAGCTAGGCCGTCGCCTTAACTTGACTTATTGGGTAAGACTTACGAAATTTGCGATGGATTTAGTAGAATTCAGCGAATTCAGAGGAATTTGGAGAATTTAAAAATCTTTACATTTCAAATAATTTAATCTGTATTCTCATAGGTTGAAAAGTAATCAAAGCTCTTCAAATTAATAAAAAAAAACATTTTGAAGTGAATTCTACAAAATTCGTGAGAATTCTGCGGGATTTAATTAACAAGTACATCTTCATTCACTGCTAGCTGCAGTCGACTAACTAGACTAATTGTGAAAGAATTAGAAACACTGCAATGGTTGTATCAAACTTCGCAGAATTCCAGAGAATTCGGAGGAATTTACAGCATTTGAAAGGTTGTGTATGCAAAACCGGTGCCGGTAAAAAAAAATTTGCGGTACCAATAAAAAAAAAGTTGTCGGTACCTGTAAACAAAATTGTGGATAGAGCTTAAACTGCCGGCAAAAATATTAAAAAATTTATTTTTCTCCCATGTGTTTATTGCTACTGTTTGATCCTCAATATTGGCCATCTTGCTAGTTGACGTCACAGACCAAAAAAAATTAGAAAATTTTAGGGGTAAAACTGAACTTATTTCTGTGATTGATCACAGAAGACGAATTAGAGAGATGCAGGGATAGGGCTTTGACCAACATTATTTCTGTGTCTAGTCACAGGGGTGCCTTGTGCCCCCAAGAGATATTGGAAAGGGGTAGTTGTTTGACCATAATTCATTCTGTGTCCAGTCACAGGGGCACCATCCAGCCGCCACGAGCTGTTGGAAGGGGTGAATTTCATGAATTCCTTGAATTTCGTTAATTCCCTGATTCTGTGAATTCCGTGAATTCCTTGAATTTACGGTTCAAAAACCGGTAAAAGAAATTGTCGGTACCGGTAATTTTTTTACCGTTACCGACAGTGTGAATTCCACGAATTCTTTGAATTTCGTGAATTCCGAGAATTCTTGGAATTCCGTGAATTCCATCAATTCCTTGAATTCCATGAATTCCATGTGTTCCGTAAATTCCATGAATTCCGTGAATTTCGTCAACTTCGTTAATTCCATGAATTCCGTGAATTCTTTTAATTCCATGAACTCCTTGAGCTCTATGAATTCCTTAAATTCCGTAAATTCCTTGAATTCCATAAATTCCTTGAATTCCTTGAATTTCATGTACGGTTCAAAAACCGGTACCGACCATTTTTTTTACCCGTACCGACAGTTTATACACTTCGTATTTAAAAGTCTTGAAAATCTAAATAATTCAATGAATTCAAAAGTATTCAGGGTAATTCAAAAATGTTAAAGTAATTATTTCTACAGATTTCAAACAACGCATGCATTTTAATTAACTCGTCGAGCAATATTTTCTAATTTGGTTGCTACGAAAAAGATACTTTTTAATTTTCGAATCTCGTTTAAGTGTGAAGTTGCACCAAAGAGTCAAAACCTCCTACAAATTAAACGGAGGGGAAATTATACGTTCTGAACTTGTATTCTCACACACTCTTAGCGATGGCACATAGACTGTCGGCTATCTAACGCATTTTTTTGATTGGATAACCTGTAATTGCTAATTACTCGGTAATTATGAATTTAATCACATTTTTTTACTGATCATTTTCTATTCAGTTTTTCACAAGGAATCAGAAAATATAAATATGTATTTTGAATACATGGACACCCTATCTTTATTGCTTATAAGCGCCTCTCTAGTTGCCCTATCTATGCGTTCTTTTATCTTATTCTGAAAATCCTTTCGCACTTCCGGTTTCAGTAAATTTTCGATCTTGATTCGCGTCTGTTTCATTTTTTTGGTTCTCTTTCTTCTCCAGCCCTGACCTAAGTTCATTTTGGAGACCAGAAGGTAATGATCAGTATTGCATTCAGAACGTTTCATAACTTTTGTATCTTTTACTAGTTATCATATAGTCTTTCATCCGCAATAACAAAGTCAATTATACTGTGGCTATTTCCTTTACGCCAGGTATACATGTGGATCATTTTATGTCGAAATCAAGTATTTGTAATAAATATTTCTTTTTCTAAGTATAAGCTATTGAAATTTTTCCCTGTTATAATTTTTGTTTTGATCCCGAAACCTACCTGGCAACCCTTTGTGTACCTGTTCCCTGACGTTGGACGCCGACCCATCCATTCATATCTCCTAACAGAATTATTCTTCTATCATGATCGCAAGTGCATTGAGATGTTTTCTTGCCTTTTTACTCATGATCAAACCCGCCCGTTGCCTACCACGTGATTCACTATCTGCTCCTGACCGCATTTCAAAACTGCCTTTCAACACTCCATTTTCTATGTTTCTACCACTCGTCGCCTGAAACTTGGCCTTTACATTTACCGTGAGCATGCATTTCGTCAATCAAAGTTTCAGTCTATTCCGAGGCTATTTTATTGTTTGTATTATTCATTTATTTACTTATTTATTTATTTTTCAAAATAAGTTCAACAGTCCAAAGACCAATTACAGGATTACATATAAGTAACTTAGTTGCGAACATATACAAAACTAAATTAATTATGAGATATTAGACTGATCGCGTATTATTCTAATTGTTATAATTGTTTTAAAGTGCATTGTACTTAGAATTAAAATAGTGCGACCTAACTAGCTAGGCTCATCAAGTTAAAGACCTCAGATATAAATGATTGCAAGGATTGGTTGAACAAATGAAGGGTATCGCCATTGTCTTTATACAGTTCATTAGAGACCCCACATAATTTAAATATTGGAGAGTTTACAGCCAAAGTTGAAGTAGGAAAATGAAATTGCATTTTCGCCCAAACGTTACACTGATATACTGCAATTGGAATTTCGGATAAAAGATAGCTACTGTCAACTCGTCGATTTAAAATCTTAAATAAAGATGAAATCATTGCGACTTTCTGCCTATTTTCTAAGGACCATTCATTAAATCTGTGACAAAGCAGCTGATAATAATGTCCTGGAGAGATGAAATCGCCCCCTGTTTTGAAGTTGAGGAACTTAAGAAATCTTTTTTGATATTTACCTATCATTGCAGAGAGATACTTAGCTTTAGGGTTCCAAATAATCGATCCGTATTCCAACGTCGGTCTAACAAGTGTGTAGTAAAGAGTCATAATGGTGGCTTCCTCCGTAAACTTACGGCATAATCTAAATAAAAACCCTAGAGATCTATTCGCTTTACAAACCATATTATCAATTTGAATATTTACTTTTGATGAAGCGCTCAAGTAAATACCCAGATCACATATTGTTATTACTTTTTCAATACCAATGTTATTTATCGTGTAATCAAATTCAATAATTTCTTTTTTCCTCGAAACAGACATAACTTTACATTCGGCTGGGTTGATATTCAAGTTATTACTAGCACAACAGATTACAAACTTATTAGCATCATGCTATAGCTCATAGCAGTCTTGTATACTATATACAGATATATATATTTTCACGTCATCTGCATAAAATAGACGTAGACATTTAATAACTTTATCCGCATCATTCATAACAACATTAAAGAGAAGCGGCCCAAGGTTCGAACCTTGGGGTACCCCAGAGATGGGTGTGAATGAAAATGAGGAGTAACCATTATATCTCACTATTTCTTTACGATCCTTCAAATAAGAATGCATGAGATGTAGGATTTTATCCGGTATGCCTAATTCTTGTAGTTTCAGTAAGATTTTGCCATGATCAATACAGTCAAATGCTTTAGATAAATATGTGCATATTACAGATACTTGCCTATGATTTATTAACATTTTTTCAGTTTGCTGTATAAAGTTTATTAGATTAGTCACCGTTGATCTATGAGTCACAAAGCCTTTTTGGGACTGCGATAACAATGGAGTTAAACAGGACCCGATAAATTCGCTAATTAACTTTTCTAACACTTTAGAAAAGTTTCTTACAAGACTAATAGTTCGATAATTCATAATAAGAGATTCATCTCCTTTTTTGAACACCGGACAAACTTTCGATAATTTCCAAATATCAGGGAATACCCCAGAAGATAGAGACATATTGTATATAAGTGGTAACGGCTCAGCAAGTTCACTCGCACACCCACTCAACATACAACTTGGAATATTATCAGGACCTGACGTGTATTTATTTTTTATAGATTTGAGCATTTTTCTATCGGATCTCGAGAAACAACAAAGAAATCGCCAAATAACTTACTATATCCTGGGGTTTATTAATTTCAATACCACTATGGACCATTATACCAGGAATTCTCGAAACTTCTTTCAAATTATTGACGTGCGACGGGAGAGTTGATGGCGACTTATTGATATTATCCTCTACTTTGATCAGATAACTAGCATACATATCCTTCATATTTTTTTTTTAATTTTCTCTCTTAATAAACTAAAAGAGTCAAAGTGAAACTTGCTTTCCGTTAACTTGGACTGAGCCCTGGCTTTATCCTTGCAGATAATATTATTAATAATTTTTTCTGTGTACCAGTGGGGATACAGAGTATTGATATGCGAGAGCTCTTGTTTGCCAATGCCCTCATTAAGAGTATTGAACAATTTACTGTAAAACTCATGAACGGCTATATTGAAATTATCAGAGATTTTTAGAAAGGACCAATCGATGGAGCGTAAGCAGACTTTTAAGTTGTCATAATTACAATTCTTAAATGTATATCTTACTGCACCGGTATTAAGGGAGAATTTGTTCTTACTGGCAAAAAGGGAGCAACTTTCAAATCTAATAGATAGAGGCGGATGGTGTTCATCAACAGGCAGGATTGAGAAAGGATTAGAACCAATCTCACATGGAAACGATGTTATGACTAAGTCCAAATATCGATCATTAAAATTATGTATTTCATTATATTGTTTTAATTCATGGATATCCATAAAAGTATGAAGTATGGACGATTCTGCATCCATAATTCCAGAGTTTAGAAATTGACTAAATTTAGGAATGTTAAAATCGCCGATTACACTAGTTTACAGCCAAAATGTATATTCAATGCAACTATTTCTTTCCTATGTATTTTGGCTCGCTGAACTCGAAAATCAGATTCACAATTTTTTTATGGATAGGTTTTCGAGATATGATTTTTTGAAATTTTTTGAAATTTTTTTCGGCGGTGACTTCACATGTTAGGCCATATATCGAGTTGTAAATGTCAGATTGGGTCGCATGACGTCTCAAATTAAAGGTAATAAAATTTGCAACAGTTGCTCTTTGTTTTTTTATTTATTTTTTTTTTATTGTTTTCCAATCTGTCCAGTATTTTAGGTGTTATGTACCAAAATATATGAGAAAAGTCCATTTTTTGAGCCAAAATAAAAATCGAAAATTCACTCCATCGCCATGCAAAAATAGAAAAATTCAAATTATGTCCAGTTTCTCATTTTTTATATATAGATCGAAATTAAAAAAAAAAAAAACAAGGTATTGATGAAGAAAATATATGCATAAATACCGGAGATATAAGCAATTGATTGAAGGTACCAAAATTCAAATATGGTTCGCCTCTCGTCAGTGCGTGCGCTGCACCCAGTGTACAAAGGGATGGGCGATACCGATACTATTCTTTGAGCATCGAGTATAAAATACTCGATACTTTCAATTCTCGATTCCGATTCTAAAAAAGTATCGATACTAGTGTATCGATACTATTTCTTGATATCGAACGCGCCGATTGTCCCTGCTTTGTCTTCTGTTCTTCGCAGGTTCCGTTTCTCTGATGAGGAACCAAATATAATCTCCCAATATCCTTGGTAGCGTTACTCAATGGCTTTCATTTCTTGGTGAAACCTTTTACCGTGCTCGTCACTTACGTCACCCAGATTTTCCGGGAAAAAATCCAAGTGGGAATGCAAAAAATGAATTTTGAGCGACATATTTACACCTGTTGAAATTAAAATTAAATGTACACATTTTTTCATTGTAACCCAGGGCTGAGACTTTTTCAATTGCGCAAGCGTTCCGCATGGAAGGAAAAAGGCTCCTTATTGGCCGTAATATGCGCGCTTATTTGAAATGCTTAAAATTTCAAGCATTTCAAATGAGCGCATGTATTACGGCCAATAAGGAAGCAATAAGGAGGCTTTCCCCTTCCATACGCAACGCTTGCGCACTTGAAAAAGTCTCGGCCCGTTAACATCACTGGGCTGATCTAAATATACCTTCCGGTTAGTAGCAAATCGGATTTGAGTGTCAAGCAAAAATGGGTATGGAATATATATATATTGTTATTTTATTTAATGCATGTATTTCTTCATTACACTGGGTTACAATGAAAAAATGTGTACATTTAATTTTAATTTCAACAGGTGTAAATATGTCGCTCAAAATTCATTTTTTGCATTCCCACTTGGATTTTTTCCCGGAAAATCTCGGTGACGTAAGTGACGAGCACGGTGAAAGGTTTCACCAAGAAATGAAACCATTGAGTAGCGCTACCAAGGATATTGGGAGATTATATTTGGTTCCTCATCAGAGAAACGGAACCTGCGAAGAACAGAAGACAAAGCAGAGGCCAACATTATTTCTAATCTAGTCATGCAATATTGAAATTCATAACTAAAAACGAATAAAATAAATGTTTTCTATACAAAAATGAAAAAAAAATAGAAAAACAGAGTAAAATTTGAATTTTGGTACCTTCAATCAATTGCTTATATCTCCGGTATTTAGGCATATATTTTCTTCATCAATACCTTTTTTTTCTTAAAAGTGCGATCTATATATAAAAAATAAGAAACTGGACATAATTTGAATTTTTCTATTTTTGCATGGCGATGGAGTGAATTTTCGATTGTTATTTTGCCGCAAGAAATGGACTTTTCTCGTCTATTTTGGGACATAAAACCTAAACTACTGGACAGATTGGAAAACAATATAAAGAGCAACTGTTGGAAATTTTATTACCTTTAATTTGAGAAAGGAAAAAAATTTAAAAAAATCACATCTCGAAAACCTATCCATAAAAAAATTTTTTAATGTGATTTTCGAGTTTAGCGCGCCAAAATACATAGGAAAAAAATAGTGGCATTAAATGTACAGAAATTTTTTTAAATTTTGTAAACTAGTGTTATCAACAATTCATTATTGCGAATAGATTGAGTCGTGAAGGCATTCGAAAAATCATCTAGTTCTATGTTAGAAATATCGGGGGGAATATAAGTTGCTTTTAAAATGAGTGTAATTCCCTCACAGATACTCTTAACCGTTATTGCATTTATTTCAGGCAAGGCTTTTATAACGGAGGTTATGTTGACATTTCAAGAGGTAAACGTAGTCTTAATAGCTATTAGTACACCCCTTCCGACCCTGTCAACTCTATCATCACGGTCAACATAAAAAATCTCATGGCCAAACAATTCCGAGTTCATTATTAAAATTATATCATATTCATTGTTTAAATTGTACAGCCAACTACCACCTTTATGCGAGATATCTATTTTTTGAGTCGAAATCATGTAGTGATCCGTCGTATGGTGGAGGGTCTAGTTATAACGTCAGTCTCACCAAACTTCGGTTAATATAGGGAGCGGGGGTGGGGGAGGAGGACGGAAATTGAACCGAGAAGAGTCGCAGTTGGTTACGAAAAAAATAAGTATACAAAATTTGTTTACCCAAAAAAGAGAGACCAATTTGTTATCAATTATTTTTTGATAGGATGCGTAGGTTTTGTTCTAATCGTGAAAAATAACGTTAACAATAAAAAAAATTAAATTTTTGAAAAAACGACGCAAGGTACGAATAAAAATGATTCAACACAAACTGTGCGTTTAAAAAAGATCTACGAATTTGTTAACGTTTACTTTTTTAGAATTTATCTTTTTTGGCTGGAACTTTAACTACTTAGTAGTATTACGAGATGTAACGCACTATTTTTAATTATTTTACGACTTGGGAGAAACTTGCCAAAGAACTCATTATCAAATTCTATGCTAGAGAACGGCAACCAAGGGTAATTACCGAATACGGTTTGACGGACGATTGGAAATAAATGTCGTTTTGTATTATTTTCGAAAGACTGTAATTTAAAAATATCGAAACAGTATGTGACAAGTTTATTACTTTGGGATTACTGTCCTTGTACCGAACAAACTCTTGAGAGGATTCCTCTCAGCCTCAAATCAACTTGAGAAAGTGAGTAAATATCTTGTAAATATCATTGGCATCCTCATCCCACTAGAATAAATTATTCTGACAAACGAGGAATTAGGGAAAAAATAAAGGGAATTAATTGATTAAATTACGGGTTACGAATAATATTCTTCTCTTGCTTAATTACTTAGGACATAACAGTAAAAAGTGAAACTTCTTT
This sequence comes from Andricus curvator, assembly GCA_932195095.1. NCBI lineage: Eukaryota > Metazoa > Arthropoda > Insecta > Hymenoptera > Cynipidae > Andricus > Andricus curvator. The sequence goes on along the minus strand of CAKNYM010048140.1, from coordinate 15,281 downwards.
GTTGGCAATTCATCTGTTTCGTTGATGACTCATCATTTTAGTTGGAAATCCTCTTTTTTTTACAATTTAACTATATGCTTTAAATTTTTTTGGTGTAAATTAATTTACTCAACTGAAAATTTAATTATTCCATGTTTGGTTGAAAATTTATCTTCTTCAGTTTAAACTTGAATTATCCGGTTGAAAATTCCTCTATTTTGTTGAAAATTAAACTTTTCTGATTGAAAAGTAGGAAATTAAAAACAACATTAAAAATTAAAAAATTCAATTTTTGGACAAACGACACAAACAATGAAAAAAATCATTTGACAAAAATTGCTCATCCAAAAAGAGCTACAAACTTATCAATGACAAGCGCCCACTGGGTGGATGAAAGAACTCCTGCCTGTGGGTATCCCTTTGAAACTTTGGCCTTTACTTCATTACCACGTAGCGAAGTATGTACCGTTCTGCTTTTCAACATGGAGTGCATCCACCTGTTTACCCTGTCCCTAGCTCAGTGTATTTCAGCAGAACCGTATTTTTTCATTGGGGGTATTACTAAAAGCCCCCTCTAGGTCTAGAAACGCTGCAATGGCTCATTCACCTTTCCGCATTGTATTATTAATGCGGGAGTTAAAGGCATTGACAGCGTCTACGGTCGATTTGTCTTTTTGAGAGGCAAATTGATTTCTATGCAGAGGTTTTTCCGTTAGGATTTTCTCTTGCAAGTAAAGATCCACTAATTTTTCTAGTGCTTTCAGCATGAATGAGGTCGAGGTGATCGGTCTAAAGGATTTTGCCTGATATTAGGTAACAATACCCGCCTTTGGAATGAAGATTCCCTTAACCTTCATTCATGCTACCGGGGTGTATCCCATTGTTAAGCATGCCCGATAGATGCTGCACAGTGGACCCACCAAGGACTGAAGTCCTTCTTGAATTAAAGCAGGGAATATTATATCGTCTCCTGCAGCTTTAAATGGTTTAAATTGTATAATTACCCTCCTAATTTTTGAATAAGTGACTATACAAATAGCTACTTTCCCATCTTCCATTCTAGATCTAAACCTTGGTCTTTCTGAGGGGCATTAGGAGGGGTCATTAGGTGCTCAAGGATTTCACTTGCCGTCTAAGCCATTTCGCTTGAAGGCAATATCAATGCCCTCAGTTGATATGATGAGTTACCTCTCAAGGTTCTCTGATGTCCAACAGTGTCAGGTATATTCTCTATTCCCTGAAAATATCACCTTACGGCATTTTGTATCGCATTATTATATTCTTTTGAAGTTGCCGTGTACAAGTCCCAATTCCCGTACTTTTCAGCCATGTTAAAAAAGCTTCAATTATTATCCTTTTTCAGGTTCTCCAGTCTAGGACTCCACCAGAGTGCATCCCTGTATGTCTTCTTAATACGAAAAGGACAATTGTATTCATATGCTTTGTTCATATCGGCTGTCAATGAGAAGCTTATCTGTCTATGATTGAATAGGGACGTATGCGACCATACATGTAATCCCTTGATCACTTCGCTCATTCTTATCGAACATAAGGTCAAATCAATTACCTCGCGACATCTAGATGTCACAAAGGTAGGTGTATCACCTTGATTTAATAAAGTTAAATCAGTAGTTTAAAGTTAATCTAATAAGGACTTACTTCTGTGGTTGGTGTATGTATAAGCAAAGGCCATCCTTTAATACAACAGTAGTCTACCAGATTTCGCCATTCCTCATATGGTGGATCCTGAGAGTCAAACGGTAGGTACGCTGAGCAAATTACCATAGATTGTCGCCTGCGCCCTCAATAGTGCTCAATCTTTATTGCCACCAAGCCTGTTGAAAAGAACCTGGGTGACCCCATTAATCTATTATCGCCGCTGACATAAAGTGCTACCCTAGGTGTTTTTATGGAACTATCATGAATGTCTAATCCGCTCCTGTTTCCTATTTTTCTAATTTTCGCCTTGTAAGCCCATAGTTCTTGTATTAAGGAAACGGGGACGGCGATTTGTCAAGCTCAGCTTAGAGGACAGCGCCGTGAGTCGAGATATACCTTTTACGTAGGTACAAGGCAGCATGTACAGTTTCCTTAGTTTTTCGTTATTTGAAAAGCGATTTAGTCCTTTATTTTTACACCCAAATGCCACATGCACACCTGGCATTTCGAAAATAGTGCTTCAAGCTAAAACCTCAACGCTGCGTTATGACGGACTGATATAATTCGAATAGCAGACGTTACCACCGTTGGAACCGTCGTCTTGTATATCTCCAGTCGCCGTCCCCATAGCCGCTTGTTCGGCTGTCAAACATCTGCTTAAGATAGCAGACGCTCCATTAGCGTGGTGAAGGTTTATCTGGATAAAATCTAGATCGGAAGCGGGACATCTAGTGTCTTTTTAACCTCCACTTAACTCCTGTACCTTTTCCCAAGACAAATATGGTGCTCTGTCTACGGGTGGAACTTTGGTTTTAGAGAGGATCTTCATAGTGATCCTCTCTAACCCATAGTGAGGCCTGCAGTCGATCTTGTTTAGACTCTGGACCCCTCCTGCACGGAGAAAAATGGATGTTTAAACGTAAAATATAGATCTTCAGGGTTAACATATTTTATGTTTAACTATAGGACAACAATCCAGATGTTCAAAGTTAGTATATGTAGATATTAAAAAGTGAGATGTTGCTCTGTAACATCCAAAGTGTTCACCTGAAATATCCGAAATATTACATGTATGGTTATGTCCACTAACGGCTGTAAATATTTGACAAATTAACTTATTTCTGAGCATTTAAGGAATTAATTGATGACTTATTTGTGAATTTAAAACTAAGCTTGAATTTTCGTACATGAACAAAAAACAGATAAAGTAAGCTGAGAACGAATAATATGTAACCTGCATTTAAAATTCTATCTATTTGAGGTTACTTAAACTCATATTTTATTATAGATTCAAGAAGATTTAAAACAAACTTTTTTTATTAATAATTGAAATAATGATTAATAAATTCAAGATGCTGTTTTGTAAGCAGCTGAAATATCTTGGAAATGACTAGCTATTTTCAATATAACCTTTTCCTCTTCACTTAGTCATTTTCAAGGAAAAAGAAATTCAGATTTAGAGTGCAAAAATCCGTACAAAGTTCTTGATTACTTGAACAAATGTAAACGTTAATATTTTACAATAAATCGAGTCGCCCGCTAAGATACTTCTATATGCACAAGGAGGTCCAGAACTCTAGAATGTAAACTTGGTTTAAATTGTTGAGCAGAATCCACTGATTAAAGATATCTAGCGTAACATTTGAAAAAATGGTGTGTTGACTGTTTAAACAATTGTTTCAAACAAACGCATTGTCAGAGCATGGTCGTTTGTTTGAACCAAACCAAGGTTGTTTCCTTTTTGCAATTTTTTCAAAAAATTAACCATTTCAAAAATGTAGCTTTATAAAAAATTTCATTCGCAAAAAAGTTGACATATTTGCAGATAGATATCTCAGCACTTCATGGAACAAACAATTTGGCTAAAATGTAAATTACTTTTCAGGAGACATACTCGACACAGGAAAAAGAAATTTTCAGATCAAAATAAAAGTTTTGTACATAAACAAAACTTTGATTTCGAATGGAAAATTCATTTTTCCTGTGTGAAGTACGTGTGCTAGAAACCAATTTACATTTTGTCGAAATTTTTTGGCCCATAATGTATTTTTATTTTATAATGTATTATTTCCAGTTCATGGAATGCTTATTTGTTATTTTTTTCTAAACGTTCTCTCTGAAGTGAGTGAATGCAGCCGCTGTACTTCAGAATCAAGTTTCAATTGAATTTTATACATAGGTTTGCATAATAATCGAAATACAAAATTTTTCTTACAATATTTTGATTTAAAAGATTTAATCTACATTTTTTGGGTTTCCTATCATCTAATTTTAAGGAAAAAATCTCCAGACAAATCTTTGGCATGGTGGAGCAAAAATTTGTTTGAAATGAAAACAAGTCTTTGGAATTATCCATAATTATTATAAACAAGAATCATTTCTCCCTTGAACTTTGATAGAAGGAAAGAAGAATTCTTTTTGTCCTTTTTTCTTATAATTGTCGAGTGTTTATTAGAAAAACATCATAACCCTTTGGCATAAAATAAAATTACCCGAAGCCAATATTTATTGTATGCTGTTGATCATTTGTCATTATTTCCTTATGCATAGGGTTATGGGTACAATGGTTGTCCATCCCATAATTATTAGCCATTTAATTTAATTGTATTAGGAAAAACTGAAATAGAAAACTGCTAATAAATAATGCAGTATTGTTACTGACATTTTCTGCCTATTCATTAACAGTTTTTTTTGCCACTATTTTTTAATTTATACATTTTCAACGTAGTTAATCATTATTTGAGAGGAGGAACGGCAACAATTACAACTATAATGCTATTAACAATATATATCTAAAAAAAAGATGAAAAAGACAATATCAATAATAAAAAAGAAACTGAAAGAAAAAAATAGAAAAGAACAAGGAAAAAATAATGTTAGACGAAAAATGGAAAAGAATGAAGATTTGAAAAAAATAATAAAACAAAAAGAAATATGATAAAAAGAAAGAGAAAGAAAAAATAAGGGAAGACAAAAAATGAAAAAAAAGACAAAGCATAAAAAGAGAGAGAGAGAGAGAGAGAGAGGAAAAAAGGAAGGGAATAATGCATATAATTAATTATTTAAGAATCTAGAAATGAACGTTAAATATGATGAAATATAGCGTGATTACAATTAAATTTTACAAGTCAAGAAATTGGTGGATTATATTATGATATTAACATTTTTATGAAAAAGTGCAAATGTTTAAAAAGACAAATTGATTTAAGGAATCATGCAACTTTGATTTTGAAGATCCAATAATAGATTAATATTATACCTTAAGAACTGGAATTTGAGAAACGCGGATGGGTTATCAAAGGTTTTACTATTTTAATTATGTCAGATTCATCTAAACAATGTCTGCAAAACATGTTTCGCAGCTTTTTAAGCAATTGCACGGAGAAAAATGCATTCAGTAGCCATTAAAAAAAGTTTTGTTGAAATTGGACAGAACAAATTTTCGCTAATTTTTAATATTTATTTCGAGAACCTTTATGGTCTGGATTGTAACGATTACCGAAATCCAAGCAGACGCGCTTCGACTTCGGTAATCATTACAATCCAGACGGTAATCGTTACAATCCAGATTACAGAGGTTTTCGAAATAAAACTAATTCATAGCATTCGTCCAAAAGAGGACTTGGAAAAAAAATGAGAAACGGTTTAGATCTTTTTTTGTAATTTAGGTCAAACAAATAACTTTTAGAAGAAGAAGGAAAAAGGAACCTGTAAGTCACAGATAAGCGTATTGGTCACCTGGCGCTCACACGGCTAGCTGGATATAAAACGCGACCTGAAAGAGAAGTTTACGCTTGAACCTATTTTAAGAAATTTAAAATGAACAATTATAATAATGTCAGAAATAAATCCGAGAAATCCGAACGAAATGAAACTGCTGGAGATAAACCTGTCCACACTTCTACTTGTTATCCAGCCTCTTATGTAATCTCAGTTCTATTTGAACTTTAACTATAAGTTTAAACTAGTTGAATTATTTATTTTAGACCTAAAACAATGCTTAGTTTGTGTGCCTGTTATTTTTAGTAATACTATCCAAATGTTGCCTATAGCATTGGTAATTACCTCTTTCAAAAACTCCCATTATTCGAAGCTTTTATCCCTATTAAATTTAGTTAAAAGCGTAAACTTGTTGAAATACTCGGTATCATATTTGATTGTAAGTAATTTATCAAATACTTTGATTTGCAACTAATAACAACAGCCCTTTAATACCCATATTTCAGTTGATCTCATTTCTAGATTCATGGAATCTAAAAACGAAGAAAAAAATCTGACTGTCATGGCGATCGGATACGGACGTGTAAATTTGCCGCTCTTCAATTTTTTGTGTTTACATAAGTTTCAAAGTGTTTAATTACATCAAAATTTGTATTTTGTGAAATTGCCGGTGAGTCGTTCTATAGAGCATTGTGACTTTGTTTCAACTCACTTAATTGTTTCTTGTTTTTGCACTTTCGTTTACCCAGTTCTCGTCAGATCACTGTAGTTAAGCAGAGTTGGACGCGGTTAGTACTTGGATGGGTGTCCATTCAAGAATACTGAGTGCTGTTGGCACATCGTGGGTGTGGTGAGCCCACACTTGTAGTTATTCATAACTACAAGAAAACTATCCACCTAGAAACACTACCCGAATCGGGTAGTCTCACGCCTACCCTGAAAGGGAAATGGCTTAATGGTAATGGTAATGGTAACGGATTTCTTTCCTACAGAACATTGGGTGCGTGTTCAGAGTATAAAATAGTTATATCCAGAGGGGGATCAGAAGTTCTCGCTTGTGTTAAGTGTGGCATTCTGTTGCATTTGGCTTGTGCTAATTTCGGAATTTCAAAAAAATCTTTTGAAAAACTTAAAGAGGGTCAAATCGACTATGTCTGCAACCTTTGTTATCCCTTGTCCACTAGTACCACCTCTGCGGCAGTGTCTGGCAATTCAAGTGCGAACCCTGGGACCACTACTCTGCAGGATACATTGTACCCCCACTCCCTCCTCCGTTGCTGCCAAGGAAAATGCTGGTACTCTACCCTCTGGCCTCGCCGAACTCTTGCGCAAAGTGGTCTCTGACGGCCAAAGCGAAGCGCTTGAGCAGTCACGTGATATTTGACAAGATTCAGTGAATTTAAAACACACCAACCAGAATTTAATGACCGACTTAATTCCACCCTTTCGGAGATTAAGAATGAATTTTTAAACAACTCTAGGCTTATTGACTTGTTGGCTCTGAATACGACGCTGGGAATTCATGGTCTCCCCATGAAGCCTAACAAAGACCTCATGGTCTCCATGGAATCTGTCGCCAGGGCTCTAGATGTGAATATTGGTACGGATGACGTCAAACTATATTGAATTATAAAAGCACCTTCATTCTGGATACTGTGTCTTCTGAAGTTAAATATCAACAATTTTGTACTTTTCACTGCGCTAGTTCAGCCTGGCACTGCCTCTACAAATTGAACTTTCTTATACTCTTTTTATATATCACGAGCTTTATGATGCTTATTGCTTTTCTAACTTTTAATCCTTTGTGTGCCTTATTCCCTGTTTTCAAATGTCATCAAGTGAACTGGATTTTGTTGGTTATTACTGTCTGTTACTTTAGTTTCACGAAAAGCTTTTTCAACTCATTTAAGTACTTCAGACACTTCTATATTCAACTCTACTTGAACTTTATCTATCACTCGCATAATGGAAACTTTACATATTTGTCACGTTAACGCTCAGTCTTTACCTGTCCATTACCTTGAATTCAAACATCACTTTATGTCCTGTTTCTATCATATCATAGGCGTATCCGAGACCTGGCTTACGCCTAACATTTCTTCGAGCCTCGTAGCAGTTGATCATTACACACTTTTCCGCAGACATAGGGATGAGAGAAGAGGGGGTGGGGTCTGTCTCTATATTCATGACAGCTTACAGGGTATACAGGTGGGAGTGGGTCCTATTGCCAATTACCCTACTGCTGAGTACCTTTTTATCAAGGTATCGTCGCCTGAGGACAGTGTGTTGGTGGGTGTAATTTACAAACCTTCTATTTCCTCTTACGACAGGGAACTTGAGATTGACATTTTTGATCTTATACCTAATTATAATAACATTGTACTCACCGGTGACCTCAACACAAATCTTAATGCTAACAACAATTTAACTCACTATTTAATATCAGTAATGTTCTCTGCCGGACTATCTATAGTTCCCCATAATACCACCCACCACACTGATCATTCTAGTACATGGATTGACTTGATGATTGTTGACGATTTAGACAAGGTGATTTCTTCTACTCAACACTTAATCTCATTCCTCTAAAACCATGATCTTATCAGCATCCAATACCAGTTCCCCTTTGATCCGTCCTCTTGTGTAACTCCTCTGTACGTACGCAATCTTGAAAATATAAACGAAACTAAATTTCTTGGGCACCTCTCTACTTATGACTGGAATAGCATTTTTACGGAAAAGGATATAAATAGAAAGGTGATTGGTCTGAATCCATTTTGATGATCAGCCTTTGATAATTTTGCGCCTCTCCATACCCTCAAAGCAAAAAAGAAGTCAACTTCTTGGATCACTTCTTATATCGAAGATTTGATGAAAGAAAGAGAGAAAAAACATAGATTGGCTAAAAGAACAAAAACGAGTATTATTCAAGTCGAATTTCGTGAATTGAGAAACTTAGTATAAACTAAAATCCGGGATTCATATAATCAATAGAATTACAATTCTATAAAAATAGGAATAAAAATGAAAACATCTGGCTTCTCTTAAGACGGCTTGGACTTATTCCTTCTAAGCACTTGGCTCCTGATAACAATTTCTCCCCTGCAGGCCTTTTCACAGCTTTTACTACGAAATCCGCACTCCTTGCAAGCAGCACTTCTTCCCGGTGCTCAGTTCCTTCTACTTTTGATGATACGAAATTATTCTTATCTGACTTATTGCAAGAAACCCTCATTAAAAACCTCTTCGAGGTAAAATCAAATGTTCAAGGATCTGTTGGTGTTTCAATTAAAAGAGTTCGCCTTGCTTTACCAGTCATTGGCCCTATTCTCTTGTACATCTATAAGGCATCTCTGCAGGTGTGAATATTTCGTGATGCCTGGAAAGAGATTATTCGCCTGTTCCTAAAATATCTAACCCTACCTCTCCCAAAAACTCCTGTCCTATATCTATCTTATGTGCTTTGTCTAAACCTTTGGAACATATTGTCCGTCAGAAACTCACTGCACACATTGAAACAAACAATTTAATGGACCCAATGCAATCTGGGTTCCGTGCAAGGCATAGCACACTTACAACTTCACTTAAAGTAACTTCTGACCGTAAACTTGCAATTGATAGAAGGGAAATAACGGTTGTTGTGCTTTTTGACTTTTGTAAGGCGTTTGATACAGGTAACAATAATCTACTATTGACTAGGCTCAAATCGCTTCGCCTTTTGAATATGGTTTTTAAATGGTTTGAATCTTATTTTAGTAATCGTTCTGAAAGAGTAAAAATTAGCAATGGCGAGCGGTATAACTGTGGTTAGGTTAAGAGTGGTGTCCCTCAGGGATCCACGCTTGCACCCACTTTATTTAATATTTATACCTCTGAAATTGGTTACAGGCGGATATTGATCTAGTGGCGCAGTGGGCCTTGACAAGTGGCCTCACTCTTAACCCTGCTAAAACTATGGCTATAATCATAGGACCTTCTTCCTCTCCATCACTTGAAACAATTGTAACCCTACCTTCTGTCTTGATCGATGGACGTCTTATCCCCTTTATGGAATCTGTGAAAGATTCAAGCTATATTCTTAATCGCTCTCTTACTTGGAATGAACAAGTTGCGGATAATTCCATGAAAAACTTTAGAGTCCTCCAACAGCTTAACAGAAATAAAGATTCACTTCCTACTTCAACGCGTATCCTCCTAGGTAAAAGCCTAATCCTTCCTCTCTTTGACATATGGTTGGGGACTTTTTACAGTATCTTTATAAAGCCATCCCCAACGTATGTGTGAAAAAAATTCTACTTTTCCGGATTTTTTTTTTAAATCCATTCTTGACTGCACTAACTGGGACGTCCACAAGGAGAGAATTGCAGAGACCAAAGGCGCCAGACCGTCTACGTCCACTGTACTACAAGAGGCACGGGATTCCTTATATGCACAGGCTGATGAGACGTATGCCCTCATCAGCCACCACTTATCTGCGCATATGGACCCGGACTCTCGGATATGCACACACGTGCGTGCGGAATCTTCAGTGTGTTTGGGGTAAGCTTACATAACTATTTTACATCCTCTTTGTTACTCCTCTTTTTCTCTTAATTTTCTTTCTGTTTGGTACCGTGTGTTTTCTACATCTGTTTTATATTTCATCGAAATTGTTTCATTTTGTACGATTATGATCTTGAAGCTATGTTGAAAAAATATATCTACACGAAATTGTCTTTTTCTCAAAACTTACACAATGGCGGACCCCCAAATTTGAACCAAAATTACAATTTCCACATTTAATAACAAAATCTCTTGAAATTCTTACAACAGGCAGATTTATTTATCAGAAAGCACGTGATTACAATGAAAACTCAACATTTTGAACAAATTCATGATGTTTGCACCAATTTTTTTTGTTTAAACTCATTATTTCTTTGTTTCTCGATGACAACTTTTCAGATGTCAATTAAAAGGCTACATTGTTGTAAAGAAACATATTTCGTAATGCATAAAAGTGAAAATGTTCAACAATTCAAAATGGCACCTTATGAAATACTCAAAAACTAGTATTTTCTATGCTTTTCGTCCAAAGGTCTTCAAAATTCGAAGAAGAATCAATTGTATTATTACAAAGTGTATGGTTGGAAGCAGATCTCGAAATTTTCACTAAAGTAAAAATGGCGCCTCATTACTATTTCCAAAAAGTTACATAATTTTTACAAATTTAAACAAAATATGAAATACATTTTCGGGAAGGATTTAGTGATTTACAAAACTTACAATTTTTTGAAAATTTGAAAGGTTGGCTAATAAAATAATAAAAAAATCATCATTTCTGACTATTCGGTGAAAAGTTTTCAAATTTTATCAAGAAACAACATATCTAGTATAACTGCAGCTTTACGAACTTCACAAGCAAGTGTTCTTCCCTTCATCCGGGAAGCGACGGTGATAATCACTTACAACTTGTAGTGAATACTGTTTCTGCTCTTCGTTTTTTGTTAAACTTTTGTTATAATTGGTCATTATTTTGACCCCCCTCTCCGCTGTGTCGTTCACAACCTTGAGATTTTTCAGTTTCTGCAGACTTTGATGTCCAATGTATCTTGGCTGAGAAAGAAACTTGAAATTCCGAACCGTTCAAAGAAATTCATAGTGTTGACTGAAACAAAGTCTTCGAGCCCTTTTTCACGAACTTTGGAGCATCCTTCGGCTGAATCATCGAATGTTTACAAACTCCAAAGGAAGAATCCGAAGATTTCATACCTTCGACCATTTTCACCTTCGTTGCGACAGGTACCCTTGAATCGAAGAAAGACAACCCTACCGTTTCTGATGTCAATTACCAGAAATGACCGCAAAATTTTTTCACAGCAACGCAGGATATATCGCAATCTATTCTCAGGTATTCAGAAAGATTTCTTAGAAATTGAAAATCACGACGAGGCGCTTGTACAGCGTTGGACGCGCAGAACCAAGCCTCTAGGTACAAACGTATGCTGAAAATACAAATATCCTGGCAGGCTGTCTTCGCAGATGCTGTTAGCTGGAATTCGTCGCGAAACAGGAACGGCTTGATACAATAAATCGCTCTGGCCATCCATCTTGCCTCTCTGCAATGATGTTCCGCCAAAGACTTCAGTGCAAAGTTCATAATATTTTCTGTGATATCCTCGAGTGTCGTGCAAACGTAATCATTTTGTACTCAAGGTTTGAAGTGGTACCATAGGAGCTGATGACATCCCGAACTTCACTTTGAAGACGCTCCTTCGGACTGTCTCATGAATGGGAATCCTGCAAATGAAATACGAAAGATCATGCTGCAGTTGCTGTTCCAAGAAGATGCAAGCACCACTCAGCCGTGCTGTATTCGATGCAGTCGAATCACAGCAGATAGCCTGAACTGTGCTGACTAAATTCCATGCCTTTGATGTTTCATATATTCAGAAACTCGAAGCTGAAGGTTCATTCCACATGTGTAAGATTTTAGCCCAATAGCGTATGGAGAACACATAAAAATTCCCAATTGTTTATAGAATTGTTATTAAAAATGCGTTCTTTTAACAAATTTCTATTTTTCGTCTGGTTTATTCCAAAGGGAGGATATTTATCTACAATTCACGAAAACTTTACTGGATTATCTTCAACAGAATTTGACTTATGCTTTTTGCAAGAAAATAGTGTCCAAATGTTTATGTGACAAAATAACAAAAAATAAAATAGAATATTTAAAAATCCTTCAAATTGTTATTTATATGGTCAAATACCTCAGAAATATATCATTCATTCCATAATTTACGGTTTGATGGAAAATTTCGTGATACAGATGACCTGGTTTGACTCTGTGTAAAACGGTATTCGAGCACGTCTTGTGATATCGATACCGCGAGGTGAGCGACTTCGATGACTCATACCTCAGACCGGCTGTGTCTCCCGGCGGTCGCATTGTCTCGTCTGTTGACCTTTCAGATGTGTGAACTTTACATGCCAGCTTAACTATATTTGCCGAATCTTGTCAAAACCTTTCAGTTGCATTATGTCTGACTATTTAAATTATCGCTCACTGGTGCAATGCACGTTTCGCATTATCACGTGAGTGATTGATTTATTTTTAAACTACCTATTCTGAAGTACATGCAAGTACGCGTAATGCTTATGTCTATGTTACTTGCTACGTTTGGTTTAGAACATTTTTATGTACATTAATTAATCATAGATATTTACTTATCTTGTGTCGATGTATTTCTTACAAGTTTTCTTCAATTTACCATGCGTCATTAAAATGTCAGTAACCTCCGAGTCTGTACCCTCCGGTGGTATCGCACTGTTAATTATCTTGGCGTTTCTACTTTCTCGTAAGCCGGCTGCTTACCTCGGTGAGGTACACAATCGGATTTTTGGAACGTAACAGCACCCCTGTGACTCGTCAATGAAATGATGTAGCCCAAATACCTTTGCGATTCCAACATCTCGCAGAAGACAGGAAGACACCCCTATTATTAGCCACGGTAAGAATGTAGGTGACGCACGTTCACCTTTCCAACATCACGTGGAAGGCACCCCTGTAATTGGTTACAGAAATAATGTAGGTCACATACCTTCCCTTTTCATACTTATCGTGGGGGGGGGGGGGGATTCGGCCCTGTGACTAGTTACAGAAATAATTTTGGTCAATCTCCTACCCTTTTCCAACGTCAAATGAAAGGAAAGGCACACATGTAACTGGGTACAGAAATAACGGTCTTCAAACCCCTACCACTTCCCAACAAATCGTGGCGGGCAGAAAGGCACCCATGTGACTAGCTCTATAAATAACTTAGTTCACATAGCTCCCCCTTCCCAACTTATTGTGGGGGGAGGCACCCCTACGACTGGTAACAGAAATAATGTCGGTGACATACCTTCCTCTTACAACGTCTCGTGGTGGATAGGAGTGCCAAAGTTTACTTCCAAGCAATTCTACACTTTGTACCAAAATTTTCTTTTTTTTTCTTATTAAAAGGATGGTTTCTCAAAAAACTATGTATAGCGTGAAAGCTGTATTTTAGAAGATCTACAACTTTTATTTGAAGCTTTTTTGGAAATGTTTAACATTTAATACTATAAACGAAGAAAACATCAATTTTTTAGTTTTCCGGTGGTTTTTACCTCAAAAATCGAATGTGCGGGTATCTTCACTATGATCATCGTAATCAGCGAGTCGAAATACATCGATATACAAAGTTTTACATAGATTCGAAGTAAGTACTTTTCGGAACTTCATCCGAAATATGTGCACCATGAAGTTGGGGGTTGGCAACTGGTCCACGTATTCTCCAATACCTTAAAGAAAGGTGTGGGTTAGGGTTTTTTCCGTGAAAGAGTCGAAAGAGAATTGAAGGGAGAAATAAGGTACTCACTTTAGATCTGGAGATTTTGTAGACTTGTAGATTCGTAATCCTATATCCCTGTTTGAGGACAGTAGATTTAGAAGAATGGTGAGACTCGAAGTTCAATCGGGAAATCAAACTGAGACTGAAGAATGGAGAACAATTTTAGTTGATTGCACAGAATACTCGATATTTACTAGTCGAAAACGAAGGTCACTTGTAGAAACCGAAGATCATGACTGGATTGAGGTGGTTACTCAGGTGGACCCCAGGTTATGTAGTTCAAAATGTCGTAAATTTTAATTGGAATCAATGTCATATTTCGATATTTCGGCGCGTGTCATACAAAGAGTCTAATTAACCTTTCAATAGCCTCGCGGTATCATAGTTTGATCTATACAATTTCGAAAGAACACTCGTTGTTGGCTATTTAATACTTGATCAAATCTAGTATATGTCGAGAATAAGGCACGTGTCCTATGGGGAATTATTTCAACGTAGGTTTGAGTGGCTTTCCTGATTCATACAGTTTAGTAAGGCTTGATGCGTCGTAGTAATATTGTGTTCAAAGCTACACAGCATTAAACAATTATTTTCATTGGAGAATTCAAATGATTTTTACTTTATATATTTTTTTTAGTGTGAAATTCAATTGCTGGAAGTTTGATGCATTAATAACCTTTCAAAATATAAACAAATTCCAGAAAATGTAAATCTTAACAGAAAAAAAAGCGTGTAAAAAAGCTTGCTAAATAATAAAAAAATGGTTACTAACAATTTTGAAATAATAATTCAGATACTCATTTCCAACCTGAAAAATATTTTTAAAGAATTATATAATTCTAATATAGGTATTTTAAACCTGAATAAACTTTTTTTACGCAAAATTACTTTGATGTAAATGTTTTAATAATTTGGTTATGTAATTTTATAATAATGGTAATTTTATAAAAATGACATGTACGGGTCCATGTGTTGACATGTTAATTGAGAAGCAGCACATCAAAATACATCGCATAAATGAGAAGAAGTTAATGAAATACATTTCACGTATATTAAGAGAGTTAATCATACTCAAAAATTATATAAATTGTTCTTTACAGTATAGCACTGAGATGACGCCACGAACTAAGACTTGTAATCCACGGAGATACAGGGTATAACAAAAGTACCAGGACGGCAGAATATTTCCTCTGGTAAGATATTTTTCAGGGAGAAAATTTCACCTATAAATATGTAGCCAGATCATACATAGGTACATTGTAACCTTGAAGGTCACTCTGAGGTTATTCAAACTCAAACTGGGTCTGCGTACCTCTGGGAATAGAAGCGTTTCAGATTTTTTTCGTAACGAGCAAAGTACCAAGCTTTAACAAGGCGTATTCAGTAGTGACCTCAAGCATGACCTTGATGATGACCTTCAACGTCTTTTCAAGGTCAATTTTGTTTTTCATTGGTAACCCCTTTCAAGGTTACAGTGTTTCTGTGTATGACCTGCGTACATATTTGGACGCAAAATTTCCTGCTCTATCGATCGCCGATGTTAAAAAAGGGGGTTTTCGTTTTAGAAAA
>CAKNYM010048139.1:0-13878 GCA_932195095.1 Andricus curvator | reverse complement strand
TTTCTCCCTCTCCCCGACGCACCGCTCGACACCGGGCGACGCGTTGTTGGCCGTCGTGGCTTGTGGAAAATTCCCTCCCCGTCGGTTTCACTACCAGCACTGCCAGTACTCTCGCTGCCCACCTCCCGCTCTACCGCCGGTTAATGGGATCTATCCATGCTGTACCTGCCGCAACCGACAGATGTCTCTGCAAAATGTTGGCGTGTTTTGCCGCCAAATTTTCCTTTTTTTCCCCCTTTTTTTTCAATTCCTCAGTCCCTGCAGACACCCCTTTCTCTCCCTTAGCATCCCCTAACTTTTCGAGAACCACCCTTGAACCCTCGAAAGCCCAGGACTCCTGACCACGAACTCCCCCGATTACTTGCCAACCTAACCTCACTTTCCCTATCCAGCTAGATACCACCTCCCACCCACGCTGAAACTCACTTTTTATCCCCCCAATTCACCCCACACAACCCTACTCACCTCCTCGGCTTCCACCCTCACACTCCACTCACACCTTCCACACAAATTCCGTAAAATTCTCTCTCCACCTGTCACTAAACACGTTCTCACTTCCGCCACCAACATGCAAGTCCAATTTCAACTAATAAAAGTTCATATTTTCAAATGAACGGATGACCAATTCAATATTAATTTCCCCTATTTTGAAAAATTATTTACATTCTCAATAATTTTCGAAGAAAGTTCGAAATGTCTTGAATAAATGTTTGTCATTGGATCATTTTATATCATATGAGGTAGTGTGGCACATGGGGTCTACGTTTTTGCTCAGGGTAGTATTACCAGAAGGAATGACTAATTTCATGTAAATAACAGATATTCTTAAAAGCAAGTGATTCTGTCAACAGTGCAAATAACTGATAACGTAACAAGTTATTATGCCTTCCGCAACGCAATTTATTTGTAAATTATTTAATCTAAAAAGTATTTAATTTAATCCCTATTAATTGCACTATCTACATAAATCATCAAATATACACAATGTTGACATCTGTAAAGGAAAAAAAACTCCGATTTGCGAAGTACAAATATCTCAGAAAAACGGGTTTCACCGCTCCAATACATTTTAAGAATATGTGTACATATGTATGTATAGATACTCTGATGGAAGAACATAATCATTTGTTTCTATCTTCACGAGGTTCTTTAGAAATCTGTTCTTTTTCCTACATTTAGAGAAAATGAAGAACTTTCCCTGTACTTTATTCGTCTCGTTAGTGGTGTTCCTTAATTCTATTGGTAAATATAATTTTTAACATACCTTAATTAGATCTAGCGCTTTATTAGAATATTTTCATACAAGCTAAAAATTATCAACTGCTATATATCAAGAATACATAAATAATTATTTTCTGAGACCCTTTGAGATAATAAATACCCTTTTTGAAAATTACCACTTACTATAAAGCTACTCACTTCACTGGATCTTACGGCCCAAGAATGAACCGAAGAAGATTGAGAAATATTGAATATTTCGAGAGATATTAATAATCTCACCAAAAAAATATACGATACAAAAAATTCCGCCAAGTCAAAAGTTATAACTACAAACAACATAGCTTGGAGAATTTTTTTCCCTTTTAAGACATTTGCTGTCATCTTATAGATTCAATAGCTTTAAACATTTAGATATCTTTCATAATTACGCGGAAAAATGTTATTGCAGAAACTATGATGATTGCACTGACAACTTTTGACTTGGCGGAATTTCTCGCATCGTTGATGCAACCAAAAACATAGACCATGTGCCATACTCCCTTCCTAAGCTCTGTCTAATTCGGTGGCCCTATCTTTTTCCCTCAACATCTTTTTTCAACCTCTTCACTAAAACAGTTACATATAACTTTTACAATGTTGACATTAGCTTCACTCTCTTACAGTCTTTAACCTCTTCCTCTTAGACTTTCTTCACTAACGGTACCACCATCTCATATATCCATAACTTTGGCTACCCCTGTTCTCTCCATACTCTATTACACATTAACCATGCCTATTCCTTCCGGCATTTTACCGCATATTTCTAGACTTCATTTGGAATCTTTTCTATACTAGCTGCCTTCCCGTCTTTCAGTATTCATAAGACCTTGCCTATTTCTTTCTTTTTATGCCCTCTTCCTCCACTCTTTCCCTTCTCTCTTTTCGTCCTTTCCTGTCTTCTCCGACCCTTCTAGGAAGGCCATACAATATTTTTTTAGTCTAGCATCTCACTATTGTGGTTTACTCTTTTCCTCTCTCTATTGAGCAGTTTCCAAACCTCTTACTCCGTGGTAGTCTCCTCCGTCACTTATTCAGCCTTTTAATTTACTCTATTACTTCCTTCTTTTTTATTGATCTTATTATCTTTCTTTTTGTTCTTATTGCTATTACTCTTTTCTCCCTCTAATATTACTATTATGGGAAGGTGATCCGAATCTATATAGTCCCCTATCCTCTAGTTTCTTGACTTTCTCTCTTACCTGGTCATCCACTATCACATAATGCATATTTATCTATCTATATTTCCATTTAATATAAACAATCTTATCTCCTCTAAGATTTTCAACCATTTCTTTCCCTCCCTATTCAGTATCTTCTTCTCTGATTTTCTTCTTCGCTTTCCTTCCCATTCACTTTCTCCTTTATATCATGTTCATGCATTAAAATCTCCTATTGTAAGCTTAATCCCTTCTTTTTTTTCTTCCATAAGTTCTCTTATTTGCTCTTCTTTCTCATGTATCTCTCCGTTTGCATACCCCTGCATTAGCTTTCAACTCTATCCTCCCATTTTCACCTCTTCAATGATTAATCCTTCTCTTTTTTAATAATAGTTATGATACTATGATTTATTATATTAAACAATGAGTTTGCATGCATTTCCTTGAATGTTTCTGTTTTTGATAAGATTTGCAAATAATAAAGTATTTTTATATAAGAGTGTGTAACGTTCTTGGTTTCCTCATGGGTGTTGATTTGCTAAAAAGGAAGGAAATTCGGAGGTTGCGTTTTTTCCTTTCCCCTTTTTTATTTCGGTTTCTTCATCTTCAATTAAGAGATTTAGGAATATATTGTCGAAACTTGATCTTTGCATTTTTTAAATTTCAATAAATGTCGTAGTTAAAATAATTTATTTCCTACTTATTCTGTGTTTTGCAGAGTTAGTTCGGCCACATAAAGAAAACGCAATTCACCCTGCTCCGATTGAAATTCGTACGGTTCGTCATCACGAAAATATCTTACACCGAAGTCAACCTGACCGTTTACAAGCAGACCTTTCAAAGGTATTGACACAAAGAGAAATGAATCACGAATACGTCATTGCAATAATCCTAGGTGAACATTTGTTTCCATTCATGGCTCCTAAAGCGGGTCGTCCGAATACTTATGAAAGAGTTAAATTACGAATAGTCAATAACGAGGCAAACTTGATTGTACCAATATCGAGACAGGATCCCTTGAATAAAATATTCTTCAAGCCATACCGAAGGCTAAACTTCCGTTTTGCCCAGATACACGAATAATTTTCAGATTGATTTAACTCAAACCAGCACTGTGGTCTAGTGGGTAGGATGCTCGGCCCTAAACTTCAAGGCTGGTAGGACGAGACTTCGAGCCTTGGTAGATCCATATACTGGTTTTTCAAGAAGTATAGTTTTGACGAAAGCTCCAGTTATTTAAAAATGACTGTCCAAAAATTGCAAAGCCGGGTATGATTCACTACCGCGCCAAGTCGAACTTATGTCCGCTGTACTGTACTCGGGTTTTACTGCGATCTTCCTTGTGTACTACCAAAATATTATTGGTGAATACTAGTGCAGATATTTTGAAAAAAGGGCTAAGCCAATGGGGTGTAGAATCAGCAGTCCTTTCCTGGGTGATCCCGATTAGCGTAGATTCGGTGGAAATATGAGAAATTTCGCATAAGGTGTAACTAAGTAAAAAAAGAATACTGCGAAAAAAAATAGAAAATAATTTACGGAATATTGCGAAATAAACAGAAACTGCGTGTAAATCAGAAAGTTGCACTATTGACGTGGAAAATGTTAATACAATACAATACATTAGATGGGCCTGAATTATTATGTTTGATATTATTTTTTGATGATACATTATGGAACAAAATAAAAAATACTGCAAAAAAATTGTTAATTTGAAGAAAGGCTTGTTAAATGCATGGCCTGGTGCAAATGATTGATTTTTCCTTTGCGTATGATAATGTGTTTTGGTCCCTCTAAACTCTATATGATAATGTTGTAAATCACAACTACTTTTCGACTTTAGTGTGAGAGGATTTACCCAGATATGAAAATATAATTATTTGCTTGAAAGTAACCACAAAAATAACATTTTTTTTTTAGTTTGACCTTTGACAGCTTTTTGCGAACTGAGAAAGTCTTTTGTGCTCATACTTTCAGGAACTCACTTGAAAACGCGGAATTTTGTTTTGATATCGATCGCGCTAAGGCTGAACGACAAACGGATCCTTCATTCTTTTTCTTTCTTTGATCTGTCAGCTTCGCTTAATGCTCATCCTCTTCTTATACATCATTCCTAGAAAGGTGCCGCGTTGAGTTCGCGCGTGCGGAGACAATATGAGCCAATTGATTTCTCTCGTTTGTGTATATCCCTCTATTTTCTTCCTCTTGACGTACTTCCCGTAAAACTTGGCACAGTCCAGAACAGTTATCAAGGTAAGTAATTGGAAAAATAATGGCTTCTCGAAATTTGATCGTAAATCTCCTCCATATTTTCCTATAAAGTTTACTACTTCTATTATAATAAGAACGATAAAATCCCAGACTAGGGATTTTTCAATCTTCGATTCCAATTATGAGATAACAAATTCAAGAAAAGTAACCACAATGTGAGAATTTATCTCTAATCACTTTCCTAATCACTTAAACAGCTTCTTTCACAGAGACAAAAAAATATCTGATTACTAACTTCACTATAGACATTATATTAGGATCCAGATTTGTTTCTTCTTCCTGGTTACTCTATCCCTAATCAGGGCATCTATCCGATTAATGATTTTAAATTCGCGGTCATTTCCCGATGTTCTCCCGGTGAATTGTTAATTTTTTTATGGTCAGTTTGTAAGAGTTCTAAAGATTCAAACAATTTTTTAAAAATTTGAAAGATTTCTAAGCATTTTAGGAGATGTAAAAGATTTTTGATCCACAGATTTTTAGTTTATTTTGGTTCATCGCGCTTCAATTTAGATGATGGGGGATGCTCTCTTTACAGCACAGTAACAAATGGAACACTAACAAAATGTAGCTCTAAATGGACAACTTTATCTAGTCATGTATTGTGTAACTTTTGATTTCTGCCATCTAAAAATGACACCGGCTCCCAGTAGAAACGCAGTAAATCACACTTATGGCCACGTTGCACGACCGCCAGATGGGTGGCATGATGAAATCACGACGACAGGCCGGCAAAACCGTCATGTGTCTTGAGGACACGAAGCGACCCAAGGATGACAGCTTTCTGCATCCATCGCGAAAGGGCCTTGGCATGTTTTGGCACGCGGCGATGGCTTTGAGGTTATGAACCGGTGATAGTTTCGCACCTCCGAGAGCACCGATCACGAGGACGGTCCCAAAATTTGCTCACAGGTGCATTAGGTATCTGGGGAGGTCAACGAGTCAGGGCGAGTCGCTATATATTCATTCGTGTCATTACTAAAAAAGTAAAAGGCCTGCAATGTGCGTCGCCCTCCCTCTATCCGTGACAGATAGGAACTATAGTTACCTGATGATGATAAGGGGCGTATGCAGAAGGGGTTCAAGAAAATATAAATGCGATCGAAAGCGTACGCGAAAAGGTGTTTAAGGAGTTTAAGAAAGCATAATTCCGATAAGGGGCGTACGCAAGAGGGTGTTTTAGGGGGGTGAAGAAAATATGCATGCGATCAGGGGCGCGGCGTGTGCAGGAGGGTGTTTTAGGAGTTTCAGAAAATATAAATGCAATCAGAGGCTAGCTGTTTCTGCTAATATTTCGTATATTCAAGACCAAGGTCAACCCGTTTCAATAATATTCTCCAACGACCTTCTAACGTGACAAACGTGTTTTCCTCTGTCATTCAAGCATTACTCAATCTCTAGTGGAAGTTTTTTTGTTTTCACTAGACACACGTGTCATTCGATATTGTGCATGGTTTCAGTAACCATATAAGCAATGGAAAAGCACAATCTGCAATGAGGTGCATTAATTTAGTATAAGCTGCATTTGCTTCTACATTCTGCGGAATTAACAGTTTGTGAACCGCACTCCTCCGAAATATTGAATCGTCATTTGTGTGACCTGGTGCTCCAACGTCCGCGTAACAGCAAATAATATACCAATTTTAATAGCTATTATCAGATGCAAAACACAAACATACATTATTAATATGATACTTCCTAGTAATAAACAATCATATGAGTTCATAATTACTATCAACAATGGCCACTAGAATTTATGAGTAAAAGTCTTGATAATTACAATAATATTTAGAACATCCATGTGGCGCTAAAATTGAGAAAATGGTCCCATCCATTGGTGCGACCGTGTCTATAAATGACCATCTGCTCATAAATCCCGTTGCAATATTTTTTCATTTTTTTCAGTCTTAGGGAAAAATATTCTTTAATTGTAAAATCGATGAATGACAGCGTCACAAAATTAATACAACATAATTCCGAATGTGCTTTTGTCCACTGCAAAGAAATCCGCAGCTGTCCATAAGTAAATGTTACCCTTTAAAATTTTTAGAGCGATTGCAATTTCTTTCAGGTGAACCTTCTGATACTGCTAATTACCAAAACATATTGTGCTTGTTATGTAATAATGTTGATTTCACCCAGGTCGACTTCACGAATTCTCTCCGTCCTTGACGACAGTGATAATGAGCTATTAGGGAGTTACATGGGTTCTGAAATTTCAAAAAATCGATTTTTTGTTTGATTTTTTCATCTGTTAGTAACACATGTCAAGAATATTCTTCTGAACTTACGAGTCAATCGGAAATAGAAGACTCTAGGAGATAGAGCCTTTGGAAATTCGTGTCATTAGGTTTGGTCGGCGGGGAGTGTCGCAAGTATATCGAGGCATCTGCTGACCTATTGTTTACCTGTAGTTCTCGCTCGATTCCCTTGATTTCTAAGGGTTACTCTTTTGAAATATTATAGGTTTATTCAGTTTTCCCAATTCCTGTATCCCCTCTCTCCTCGAAGGCGTCACGCCACAAAGAAGGCTGGTTACCGTTGGCGCGCCTATTTCTAAAAACTCTAGTTTTAAAGACGGTGGACACGATTTCTCAAAAAATAATGCACCGATTTTATTGAAATTTGGCACACTCCTTCTAGATAGGATTGAATAGTGCTCGAAGAAAGGTTTTTTTTCTTTGATCACAACTTATTTTACAATGAAATACGTGGTGTAAATTTGATTGAAAATTGTACTTTTTTGTATACAACTCTGCCAAAAATTCAAATTTTGATTTTTTTTTAATTCCTTCTTTCAAGCACGAGCTATACTCACCTGATGACAGGAAATATTTTGTTTTTTTATTTCCGATAAAGCTATCTTTAGTTGTCCTGACCACCGCAAGGATACTTTCTTTCAAGGGGTCTTCGAAAATCAGGTCCCAACAGCTGAATTTTCAAAAAATTTTAATGAAAATTGTTCAATTTTCCGAAGTTTTTGTGGAATCTAAGAGCTTTTTTGTGAATAAAATATGGGGCTGGAACTTTGGAAAATTCAAGAGCCAACAGTAAAGTACGTATATGTACATCATTTGCGTATAAAAGATGCAAAAAGAAAAATTCCAACTAAATGTCAACTCCGGTCGCCAGTAAGGTCGGTATGCGCGATGGGCACGAAAATGCGAAGTCTGACGGCCACTAAACAAGGCCAACAACGATTTCAATACTTACATAATTCAATATTGAAACAACATATTTCACTCAACTTTTATGCTGGACACAACTTTACAAAAATATTATTCTAAGAAAAATGCATCATCAATCTTTGACAGCGTGGACCCCACATTTCAGATGTAGACCAGCCAGCTGATAGAACCTCGTTTAGTGGCCGCCAGACTTCGCATTTTCGTGCTCATCGCGAATACCGACCGAACTGGCAACCGGAGTTGACATTCAGTTGGAATTTTTCTTTTCGCATCTTTTATAACCAAATGATGTACATAAACGTACTTTATTGTCGGCTCTTGCATTTCTCAAAGTTTGAAGCCGATATTTCTCTTATCAAAAAAGTTCTCAGGATCAAAAAATGCACCCGGTTTTAATTTCTCGAAAATGATTGTTTGCGAACTTCCTCCACGAATAAAGTACGTAAACGTAGCTCATTGTCTTCTCCAAAATTTTCCAAAGTTTCAGGCCGATATTTTATTTACAAAAAAGTTCTTAGATTCAAAAAAAAATTCGGAAAATTGAAAAGGTGAGGTCGGTAATGTAGGTATTTATGCCTGTCACATGACCTTAAACACTTGAAGCACCACTTTTATTGCGAGCGAGGCGGCACGTCGCACCCTGGCGAATTTCCTCATGAACTACCAGCTCAGTGCGGTAAGATTCAAATCAAAGCGGTAGCGAAATCTGAACTGTATCGTGGTGCATAATATAACTATTAGTATCATACTCTTAACCCTTTCAGGGGCAGTGGGACGTATACGTCCCACTTGTTTTTTCGCAGTTTTTCAAGCATTTCTGATACATTTCACCTTGTTTAGTGCACAAGTATTTGATTTTAGACTCTTAAGGGTTCATGTAAAGTAATTATCATGAAAAACTGTGTAAAATTGTTAATTAACAATTTTTTATAAATAATTGAAATCGAAAAAAATCACTTCTTTTCGAATAAAATCGGCTGTTTATAAAGTACTAGTCCTATAGCTGTGACAAATTTTTTCCAGTTAGGTAACACGTAGAACTGTAACATATATTTTTTTTCAGAATTTTCGGCAGACAAGTTTTTTTTTATTTCATTTTTTGAATTCATAAAAAATTACGATTTTTGACGAATTTTCGGCATAAGTGCATGTAATGTACCGTATTTGTGATCGATTATCAAATCGTAAAATAAAAAAAATGTTGTTCGAGCCACTGATTGAGAATATAATGTCAAAATTGCAAAACTCAAAATGACGGATTCAAAATGGCGGTTATATTAGTGCAAATTCGCAAGAATTATGCAATAGCAAGAATTAGTTTAACAGAAAAATGTGCCCCTGAAAGGGTTAACTGATTAATCAACAAATTTTTAATATCTTCCGGAACATACGGTAATACTTCAAGAATTTTTAGAAAATGTACTAATCTACGTGTAAAATCCTCAAAAATTGTAAGTATTATCTAATTTTCTAAATTTTAGGGAATTTTTCACAATTTTTTTGTGGATTATAAGAACTTTTAGGAAAATTTCCCCAAATCTTGGGGAAAATGATTTTCTCCAACGAAAATGTAGATTTTTCCACACTAAAAAGGAGGGAAAATTCCCAAAACCCTGCTCGAAGCATCGATTTTCGAATCAGATTTTGATCATACCTCGAAGTGAGAACTGTGCCTATTTTCTTTCGATTTTGGACTTGCAAAATTTTCTTGAGTTTTTATACACTATAAACATTTTTTGAGGGAATTTTCCCAAAAATCGTGTGGAAGTAATATACACTAAAATTCGGGAATTTTCCCTACTCCGCTTCGGGGAAAATTCCCTAATATAATTTATGAAATATTAAAAAAGAAATCTCGGAATTTTCCCTAAAACAGATTTGGGAAAATTCTCTACATTTTTGTGGAATCTTACTGAAAATGTAGAGAATTTTCCTTAAGGCGTATTAGGGAATATTCACTAAATATTGTGGAATTTTTATTACAAATTTATAGAATTTTCCCTGAGGAGGAATGATATTGTGTATTAACTTAAAATTCCGCAACATTTGTGGAATATTAATAAAAAAAAGCAAAGGTAAGCTCAACCGTAGCAATGGAAGAGCCTCGCGCTAAACAAAACGCCTTGTTGATCACGGCAGCCTCTGCTCCAGGTAAGTATGCTTTGCTTTGCGTCGACTGCTCTCTTAAACAGTCTACGCGTCATTTCTGTTGCGAGAGAGGCGGCACGTCGCGACCTGGCGAATTTTCTCCCGAACTACCAGCTCAGAGCAGCAAGATTTAAATATTAACACTTATCAAAAGGAAAATACTGCAAACAAAATTTTAATAAAAAAACGATAAATACATTTTTTGCATATAACATGCAAATTATTTATTGCATTCGAAATATTGTGCTGGTTTATCAAATATTTTAGGGCAAAATATCTTTCTGAACATACGGTAATACTTCAAGAATTTTTAGAAAATTTACCTAATCTACGTGGAAAATCGAAGATTATTTTTGGAACGATACCCTATATTCAGTAGGAATCAATCAATTCCGCGATTTGTAAGGAATATTCCCGAACTTTGGTATAAATTACCGTATGTTTAGGGAAATTTCTCCAAAAATTGTAGGTATTATCTAATTTCCTAAATTTGAGGGAATTTTCCCCAATTTGTTAGTGAATTATAAGAACTTTTAGGGAAATTTCCCCAAATTTTGGGGAAAATGATTTTCCCCAACGAGAATGTAGATTTTTCTCCACTAAAAAGTGGGGAAAATTCCCGACATTTTTTACAGTGTAAGTATTCCACCTCAACGAGATGAGTTTCAGCTCCTTACAGTGGACAACCGGACATTCATCGCGGAGTGCGGTAGGACTATTTTCAAGAGTAGTCAAATATGCGAATTGGAATTTGCCACGAAACCGCACTAGACTGTCAGATTTAATTAAATTTAATTAAAATTAAATAATCGGAATTTACGGTATTAATTATGTTGATTTATTTGAATTATCTCCGTAAAATAATGCAAGAGGAAAAGAAAAAAAAAATATCATTGGCAGATGATATTCTAAAAAAAAATATATAACTGGCTGTATATATATATGCTGACGTTCTGGAATAGAGCCCCAGATTTCAAGACAAGATTTGTGATAACAAGGGCGAACGACCGACAAGATAATCGATGCAACCAGTCACGCGTGAAATTAAACTTGCTTTTTGTATGCAAATTTTCCCTAATAAAATTCTTAGAACAAGTGTTAATAGTACTTTTTTTAGGAAAAATGAAATCAAGAAAACTACATCTCGGTCAGAAAACTTCCCCGAATTGCTTTCACCAATTAAATGTATTAGGAGGGGGGTGGGGGGTACGTCGTTTAAACTATTTCTCACGCGAGATATTTTCAAGTCTGCAATTTTCTAAAAACAAAAACACCACTCCCCCCCCCCCTCCTAACTATTTATTTATCGCTGACTTCAGTCTTTCCCCTTTTTTTCATTTTTTGCACACAAATGCTAACTAAATTATACGAACCCGATAAGAAAATCTAACTATTTTCTGTTGCAAGTTCATTCTTTTGGGTTCAAAACTTTACTACATTTTTTGTTAAGAATTCACCTTTTCTGGTGAAAAAATTTAATTATGTTTTTGAAAATTCAACAATTTTGTTAAGAAGTCATCCCTTTTGGTTCAAATTAAACTTTTTTTCAAATTCGTTTTTTGGCTTGAACAGTCAACAATTTGATTGACAATTTTTTTCCTTTTCGACAAAAAGTTTTTTTGGTTCAAAATCTTATCTTATCTATCTTAAAAACGTTTTATTTTGTTTGAACATTTATAATTTCAGGTCAAAGTCATCTCCCTGGTTGAAAATTGAACTGATTTGTTAAAAATGCGTTTTTTTGTGTTGAAAATTCATATTTTTGTTTTGAAAATTCAACTGTTATGTAAAAACTGTGTCTTTTTGGCTTCAAATACAACAATTTGGTAGAAAATTCAACTGTTGTGTGGAAAATGGACTTTTTTTATTGGAAATAACTTTTTTGATGAAAATTTAAATTTTCCATTTTGGTTGAAAATTGATATTTTTTAAATTAAAAATCCAAAAATTTGTTTGAAAATTTATGTTACTTGTTTAAACATTTTTTAAATTAATATTTGACGCTGAAAATTGAAACTATCCCATTTTTGTTTGAAAATTCATATTTTTTGTTAAATATTAATCCTTTTTGGTGGAAAATTTAACTATTTGGTGAAAATGAATGTATTTTGTTCAAAATTTGTCTTTTCGGTAGGAAATTCAACTCCTTTATTGAAAGTTTAAATTCGTTCTTTAAAATTCCTTATTTTGTTTGAAGATTTATAATTTTAGTGGAAAATTCACCTCTTCGATTGAAAATTAACCTAATTCATT
The DNA here is from genome assembly GCA_932195095.1 of Andricus curvator. Lineage (NCBI taxonomy): Eukaryota > Metazoa > Arthropoda > Insecta > Hymenoptera > Cynipidae > Andricus > Andricus curvator. The sequence goes on along the minus strand of CAKNYM010048139.1, from coordinate 1,601 downwards.
GCAAATTCGTTTTTTTCTGTTGAAAATTACTTTTTGGAACCCTAAATTTAACTGTTTGTCAGCAAATGAATGTTTTTTTTGAAAATTTATATTTTCGGGGTGAAAATTCAACTGTTATGTAGAAAATTTCTCTCTTTTGCTTGAAAATACAACAGTTCGGTAGAAAATTCAACTGTTGTGTAGAAAATGGGCTTTTTTATTGAAAATAACTTTTTTGATGAAAATTTGAATGTTCCATTTTGGTTCAAAATTGATATTTTTCAAATTAAAAATCCAAGAATTTGTTTGAAAAATGCAACTTGTTCAAAAATTAGTTTAAATTGTCATTTTAAACTGAAAATTTAACTATTTCATTTTTGTTTGAAAACTCAACTATTAGGTTTAAAATTCATGTTTTTTGTTAAATATTATTACTTTTTGGTAGAAAATTTAACTATTCGGTGGAAATGAATGTATTTCGCTCAAAAATTTCTTTCCGGTAGGAAATTCAACTCCTTTAATGAAATTTTAAATTCTTTTTTCTTAAATTCCCTATTTTGTTTGAAGATTTATAATTTTAGTGGAAAGTTCACCTCTTTGATTGAAAATTTAACTGAAACGTTGCAAATTCGTTTTTTTTTTTTCTGTTGAAAATTACTTTTTGGAACCCTAAATTAAACTGTTTGTTAGCAAATGAATGTTTTTGTTGAAAATTTATATTTTCGGGGTGAAAATTCAACTGTTATGTAGAAAATTTCTCCCTTTTGCTTGAAAATACAACAGTTCGGTAGAAAATTCAACTGTTGTGTAGAAAATGGGCTTTTTTATTGAAAATAACTTTTTTGATGAAAATTTGAATGTTCCATTTTGGTTCAAAATTGATATTTTTCAAATTGAAAATCCATCAATTTGTTAGAAAAATGCAACTTGTTCAAAAATTAGTTTAAATTGTCATTTTAAACTGAAAATTTAACTATTTCATTTTTGTTTGAAAACTCAACTATTAGGTTTAAAATTCATGTTTTTTGTTAAATATTATTACTTTTTTTCTTTGATTGAAAATTTAACTTAAACGTTGCAAATTCGTTTTTTTGTTGTTAAAAATTACTTTTTTCACCCTAAAATTTGACTATTTGTTTTCAAATTCAATTGTTTCTTAGCAAATGAATGTTTTTGTTGAAAATTTATATTTTCGGGATGAAAATTCATCTGTTATGTAGAAAATTTCTCCTTTTTGCTTGAAAATACACAAATTTGGTAAAATATTAACTGCTGTGCTGAAACTTAATTTTACAACTTTTTGGTAGAAATCTCGTCTTTTTGTTTGAAAATTCAAAATTTTGGATGGAATTTTTTTTATTGACTGCAAATTCTTTATTGGTTAAAGTTCACCTCTTGTTAAAAATAAGTCTTTTTCATATGAAAATTTATCCCCTTTGGTAGAAGTTTTTTTTTTATTGGTGAAAAATTCAAGTGCTTGGTTGGATTTTGAACTACTTTGTAAATTTATAAGAAATAATAAGATTTTACGCCCCCCCTTCCACACACACACACAATATTCTTACATTATTTTTCCATGAACCCTAAATAAATTTACGAAGAAAATTTAGTCGACAAAAATT